>JAVLUX010000007.1:41245000-41545000 GCA_032164185.1 Moxostoma hubbsi
AATGTCTTTGCCAATAAAGCTCGTTAAATTGAAAAAATTGAAAATTTAAAAACACTCGTACCTCACACGGCAGAACCACGCTCGCTCCAAACACACGCTCTCACAGTCAAACCGCAGTGCGCACAGAGAGAGAGAGAGAGAGAGAGAGAGAGAGAGAGAGAGAGAGAGAGAGAGAGAGAGAGAGAGAGAGAGAGAGAGAATGAATGAACACGTTTGTCATTTTTACTTTTAATAAGTATCCAACTTGCAGAAAGTTACTGTAAAATTTACAGCATCCTTTAATAAAAGTGTAACTTTAAATAATATATCACAATACTTAAGTGTTTATATTTGTTTCCAGAACAAAATACTCATCAGTATCAGCAAAGCCTCAATATATCATCAAAGGAAGTCACAATCAAAAGGCACTTTTGTAGTGTAGCCACAGAATAGTGATAACAAAGAGTCAGTGCACGTGTAGCTCTACAATCCAGAGCACAACTTTAGATTTCAGTGAGCATCTCTTGCTACTTTTAATTATTCCCTTAAAAAAATAGCATTCATCTGTGTGTCACAGTATGGGGCAGAATCACAGATAACACCAGTGTCCGTGTATCGTCTGTTGTAGCTGGCAATGGAAATGACGAAGACGATGAAGTGTAGAACCCAAGTGCAGTTTATTTTTGCAAACGTGATACCAATTAACCCTAATATTAAACGTGAACTTAACAAAACATTAACAATGAACATAGGCTTAACTGGACTTGACTTAAACATGACAATGACTTGAACAAAACAACAGTGTTACCTTAACAATACTTGACAAAGGACGATGGCAAACATGAGGGCTTAAATACATGACATGGGGGAACATAAACCAATGAACACACAGAACTCTAAACAATATTATTAAACAATAAACCAATGACAACAAGACACATGAACATGGAGGGAAAGAAGGACATCACATGACTGGGAAACAGGAACTTAACTTATTCGAAATAAAAGCCATGGAAAACAGTAACCAACAGAATAAACATGACAGTCCGGTTGCAACAAACACAGGTAAAAAAGGCGGAGTGCATAATACACCTTTGGGTCACTAAGTTGGTTCTTAATTTTATGATCATGATTTTTGCATGAAAATGTACATGCACATGCCTTATGCTTTGATTGGTGATGAGAGACATTGTTTTTAGTTAAAAAAAGACAAGCTTCTGCAGAATAGTTTAAAGAAGGGGCAAAATGTGTTTAGGTCTATTCAGGGTCTACAATTGTTTTTTAAAGAATGAGCTAGACATGCTAGAAATAGGATGGAAACATCCCTTAAAAACTGCCAATTACCACAGACTCACTTTGCTCAATAGTATCTGTCAGTTTACCATATGACTATATTAACATTTCATTCACAGTTTCCCTTTAAATCTCACTTTGATGACAAGATACCACTGCCAGTTGGTTAATATCACACAATACTTAATGAACAAAGTAGCAGCTTCCCTCCTTTTGAAATCCGCTGCGAGTCCGGTTGTGGGACAGACATATGATGGCTGGGTGATGATGATAGAGGGGGAGCAGATTCATCTCCTCAGTGTTTTACAAACTTGGGTTTTAAATGTCCAAAAATTCTGATTGAATTCTGATTTCTATGAAATCATCAATTCATAGAAAATGGTCATCTCTATGAGAAAAGAGGTTGAGAGTCCATGAGCAATGAGAACACATATTATATCACACACCATTAATCATGTGGGCATTATATATGCTGTAAAGTTTTCACAATTCAATGACTGATAAATCCACATTACCAAAAGGTTTTCATCCACTTTTTACAATGTTCTGTTATCGACAGTGGAAATGCACAAAAAAAAACACACACTCATGCGTAAAATAGAGAACAGAATAGAATATTGGCCATCTTATTATAATTTCAATTTCACATAATAATTTTAATTAACAAACTGTACAGTAAAATGACAGGAACATGTATACAGTAACAGTAATGGTCACTCTAATCAATAATCCTTTGAAAATGTGAGCAAACATATAAAGGAAAGCTTTTCATTAGTGTTTGAATGTGAGGAAATTATCGAAATGCTACAGGATTTACAATTGAAAGTTTATTACAAGGTACATATGAATACCAATGAGAGATCCTTGGCAGAAAAGTAAAATTAATTATATGCAATATGTAAGTGCAATGTTACTTAATATAGTAAACTTTGGTTATAAATTGTTGTGTTTATGTACTTGTCAGGAGATGGCGCTGTAGTCCACATGTTGTTACCTATAAAAGGTGTAGAGTAAGAATGGAAGTGGTTGCACCTGCTGCCTAATCATGTAACCGCCTGGCACTGTTGTATGGCTTGTGGGTTTGAATAAACCTTGAAGAACTAAGACACTTTCTTGTCTTCATGATTACCAGGACTTAGACATAACATAAATGATTTACATAATAATAATACCAGCACGTCACAAACACTAAATAAACCAGTTTTCGTCAGTGTAGTAAGACTCGCTATCTTGTGCACTCAACAGGAGTCAGAAAGCAAGTTTACATATACAAAACGCAAAATAAGGTTTACGATATTTTGTCAAGATATTATGGAAATGACAGCTTAGTTTGTTATTACTTAATTTATAGCTGCAATAAAAATGACTTGTTGACAGCGTATTTGTTGTTTGACACCAGAGGATCCTCTCACGATTGTCAATTATCTGTTAACACTATTAACTCCTTACAAATATGCACATTATCCAAAGCTGCTAGCTAACGTTAGCGAGTATAGCTAATAAATCCACTGCTTTAACTGATCTCTAACATCTTTATCTGAAGCAAACGCTGTTAATACACACTTAATGCTAATTAAATAAAAGGAAATAATCACCTGAGATCCACCGCGATGCCTCTGCTCAGCCATGATGGTTGATCCGTGTCTCAAGCTAATGACATAACTTCCAGGGAGGCATCCCTGGGCCCGTTGTACCCGCCCAACAGTGCCATATACTGAAACGCGCGGAAAAGTGAAGCGCAAAGGCAAAACGGTATCACGAGCTCACACTTGATGGAAATGCAAATTAAAAGGAGCTTTGCAAAATAATTAGTAGGTATTACAAAGAAAAAGATGTGTGGCAAAATCAATGCTGCAATTAATTATATCTTGAAATTTGCTATATTTAATTTCTATTTTGCAATTCTTTATTTTTCTTTTGCAATACTTTATATTGTTTGCAAATATATGTGGCATGGTTCTGACTCCATAGAAATACTCATCAGTATCAGCAAAGCCTCAATATATCATCAAAGGAAGTCACAATCAAAAGGCACTTTTGTAGTGTAGCCACAGAATAGTGATAACAAAGAGTCAGTGCATGTGTAGCTCTACAATCCAGAGCACATCTTTAGATTTCAGTGAGCATCTCTTGCTACTTTTAATTATTCCCTTAAAAAAAAATAGCATTCATCTGTGTGTCACAGTATGGGGCAGAATCACAGATAACACCAGTGTCCGTGTATCGTCTGTTGTAGCTGGCAATGGAAATGACGAAGACGATGACGATGAAGTGTAGAACCCAAGTGCAGTTTATTTTTACAAACGTGATACCAATTAACCCTAATATTAAACGTGAACTTAACAAAACATTAACAATGAACATAGGCTTAACTGGACTTGACTTAAACATGACAATGACTTGAACAAAACAACAGTGTTACCTTAACAATACTTGACAAAGGACAATGGCAAACATGAGGGCTTAAATACATGACATGGGGGAACATAAACCAATGAACATACAGAACTCTAAACAATATTATTAAACAATAAACCAATGAAAACAAGACACATGAACATGGAGGGAAAGAAGGACATCACATGACTGGGAAACAGGAACTTAACTTTTTCTAAATAAAAGACATGGAAAACAGTAACCAACAGAATAAACATGACAGTCCGGTTGCATCAAACAACAGGTAAAAAAGGCAGAGTGCATAATACACCTTTGGGTCACTAAGTTGGTTCTTAATTTTTTTATCATGATTTTTGCATGAAAATATACATGCACATAAGAGACATTTTTTTTTAGTTAAAAAAGGATTTTTGCTGCAAAAATTATTTTTTTTTCTAGTTTAAAGAAGGGGCAAAAAGTGTTTAGGTCTATTCAGGCTCAACAATTGTTTTTTAAAGAATGAGCTAGACATGCTAGAAATAGGCCAATTACCACAGACTCATACTTGCTCAATAATATGTATCATCTGCCAGTGACATCTACCATATATGACTAAAATTTAATTTTCTGTTGCCCTTTAAATCTCACTTTGATGACAAGATACCACTGCCAGTTGGTTAATCTCACACAATACTTAAAGAACAAAGTAGCAGCTTCCTTCCTTTTGAAATCCGGTTGTGATTTCCGGTTGTGGGACAGACATATGATGGCTGGGTGATGATGATAGAGGGGGAGCAGATTCATCTCCTCAGTGTTTTACAAACTTGGGTTTTAAATGTCCAAAAATGTTGTCGTTTGACTGATCATCAATTCATAGAAAATGGTCATCTCTATGAGAAAAGAGGTTGAGAGTCCATGAGCAATGAGAACACATATTATATCACACACCATTAATCATGTGGTCATTATATATGCTGTAAAGTTTTCACAATTCAATGATTGATAAATCCACATTACCAAAAAGTTTCCATCCACTTTTTGCAATGTTCTGTTATCGACAGTGGAAATGCACAAAAAAACACACACTCATGCGTAAAATAGAGAACAGAATAGAATATTGGCCATCTTATTATAATTTCAATTTCACATAATAAAAAAAAGTTCCATCAAGAATAAAAGTAATGTCGTTGTCTTCAATGAAATTGAGCAGAACTCGAGTCTCCTCGTTAGTTCAAGTGTTCCTCGCCACTGTTTGTTGTGAGGTGATTTTTTAATGCCATTGTTCTTGACAAAAACTGCGTTTTCTAAAGTTAAGCAGAAAAATATTATGCTGCTGACACTATCAATATTTTGCATTTTCATCAGCTTAATTTTGGCGCGCAAACAATTTTCCCGCAAAAAATAATTTGATGGAAACTTAGTTAATGAGACCCAATGTCACTTAGAGTTTAGTTATATCTTACCCAAACGGATCCAATGAACTAAACTCCATCATCATCACCATCATCATCATCATCATCATCATCATCATCACCATCCTCACTTTGATTCACAAACCATGGACGAACAGAGCTCGGGCCATACAGTGGTGTCGTTTCTACCTCTGAATATCTAATTTCTGTTAAAACAATAAATACTGAATAGATACATGATAAATAAATAGTAGCAATAGATAATATTACTAATAGGCTTAGATCTGATATTATTAACAATTCATATATAACACTTTATAATAACTATAGATGATAACATCAACAAACACTGCACATTAAGCTGTAATAATCATCAATATCAAACGCACGTGAAACTTTATATATTTATGCATTCCTATATCAGGTTATAAAAGTTATGATCAAGTGTTTGCTGCTGATATTGTGGAAATCCTTTAGTTACTCACCGGAGTTTTCAGGTGTACTGAAGCAGCTCAGGATTCTCCAGACTCTTCGTAAAGATCTCCGTAGACATTCAAGTAAGTCAACTGTGGGAAGAATAAGTTGAAGTTTAAGTTATAGTTTGGGTAATTCTATGTGAGCGACTGTTTTCAGCAAATGTTGCTGCGGATGAAACATTTCTCACCTCTGATGTTGGTTTCCATGTCAGTCTGTCTGTCTTTGCTGTGTGGATCTGCGTGTCCAGATGTCTTTATATACCCAGAGCAGAGACGGAGCTGTGTGCACCAGTGGTAATGAAAAAAAACTAATGACACTAACTCAAAGGTGTGGGCGGCGATATATTTGTTTAAGGCACAATTGAAGAAATGATCAAAGCCGCAAGCACTAAGCGCAACATGTTGAGGGAAACCGCATGCACTCTCTGTTTAAATTTGTGGATTACAAAAGATAAATAAAGCCAAGTTATGAATGTTTTTTTATTCTGAAACAACATGTTTATCAATATGCACTAAAACAGGCAATAAATAAATAAAAGTATTCAAATAATATTCAGTGCTGAGTTGTAACAAAAAAGCATCAACAAATCAAAACACACAAGTGAAAAGCAGATCATTTATCAAAACAAAACACAAATTTAGAAATTACTTTCCTTATATATATATAATACAAATCTACTGTCAAATCAGGCTTCAAAAAACACCAGCCCATTTTTATATAAAAACAAATGAGTTATAAAATACAAATCAGTCAAAAAAAAAAAAATTAAATCAACCATCCAGCAACACTCCAGCCTGTCCATATGTGTAAATAATCCACGGCTATTTGAATTCGTTTTCTTTAATAATAAATTAAATTCATTAAAAACTATATATATATATATATACTTTAATAATCATAAACAACGGTATTTTATTTTGCAACATTGAGAAAATGTGGAAATCCGCTGGCAGGGTTGCCAGATTGGGCGGTTTTGCGATATATTTTGCGGGCAAAAATGGGTTTGGGCGGGTGGATAAAAATTGGGCTTGTTTCGGATCAGTTCGGCGGGTTTTTGTAGCCGAAACACCGGCACTTCAGATCCTTCTTTCTGCGACCCAGTTCAGCAGGCAGCAGTCTCACTCACACACACCCACTACAGCTCTGGCTGACATGCACGTGCCCCCTAAACTCACAACAGACCCTCCCTCCCACTACCTTCAGCTCACGTCACGCATGGGGGTTTTCAAACTTGACTGACACTGCCAGTGCCAATATGCCAAAGTGGGCAAAATATAGAAAATGTTACAGGAAAGAGTGGGAAAGAGATCCAGACTTAAAGCCATGGATTGCACTGGGTGCAGAAGAAGAAAAGGCACACTGTAAATAGGCTACTGCAACTCTGATATCCGCGCTCATTTAAAAGATCTCAAAGATCATGCAGCCATCAAGAAGCATAAACCACAGGTATTGCGTGGCTTGACATCGGCTACAAAACACCCACTCACTGGTTGGGGAAAATTCACGCAGACACAAACACTTAAATGAGTCATGGTGTTCATTTGTTTCTTTTAATGGCAGCAGTGAATATATTAACTGAACAATTATTTGAACTGTACATTAAACTAAACATTGGAACATTTATTTTTATGTAATTTATCCACAAAGTGTGCAGCTTTTGTCACTACAGTGTATCTTTCTGGGCTTCTGGAAGAACATTTCCAGAGCCTCTTGATATGGGAAGTCAGAAACGTCTGGCCCATTTATTGAGATCCGCATGCATGCTGCGAGATGGTCTCCTTGCAGCCTAGTACGGATGTTTGTCTTGACCTGCAAATGCATTAACTGTTAAATGTGATAGCTTAACATACAGCTAAAAGCAGCAAATCCTATTGTGAAAAGTTTGTATTACCCTGTTCATGGTTGAGAAGTCCCTTTCACAGTTTACACTACTGACTGGGACCGTCAGAGCAATAGAAGCCAGCAGGCTGTAAGTCTGAGCAGACAGTCAGAACAAATATGTGTGTGATTGAGCATTAAGGCCTATATTATTTTATTTTTTTCGTTCTTTGAATTAGTTAAGTATATTAATTTAAATCTTTTGATTGTTCATATCTTAATTTTTTCTAAAAATATGTTTATTAATATAAACACACAACGTTCACCTACAAGGGTCGTTCGCGAACGACCCATCACTAGTGACTGGACTTTTATGGGTTAAGAATCCTGCCATGATTCAAAACTGAAAATCAAGTTCTGAAAGGTTGAAACTAAGTGTTTCAAAAAACATTTTTGCAAGATCGAAAAATAAGATTTGCAAGCTTGCAAAATGTAAAAAAATAAAAATATCTCTGCAAACATTATGTTGTTTTTGAGATTTTCTTCTTCAGAACTGCAACATTTTTTTTTACGATGTTGCGCAAACAATTTTTCAGAGTTTCAAATTTGTCAGTGTTCTCCCAGTGTATTAGTTTGTCAGTGTTCTCCCACTGTATTAGTTTGTCAGTGTTCTCCCAGTGTATTAGTTTGTCAGTGTTCTCCCACTGTATTAGTTTGTCAGTGTTCTCCCACTGTATTAGTTTGTCAGTGTTCTCCCAGGGCCTCCCTCCAGGCTTTTTTTTTAAGTTGCGAGGTTGCGGAGCTTCATTTTCGCTCAGTCTGAATTTCAGAGTTTCAGAGCAGAGCTGCGTGACAGCGCTGCCACAAATCACGTGAGTCGCAACCTCAGTGTGGGCGTATCTCGGCAAAATGTGTGTTGTAGACTCAGCTCTGAAAAAATAGTCAGCAATAGGAGTGCAAATGTAATGTAATGTAATAATTTTCTAAAAGTGTGTTCACATCGAGGAGATTTGCGCTTTTGAAATTGTGTCCAGAGCTGAAAGTGAGTGACAGAAAGAGTCCGACAGACACCAGATGAATAATGAGCTGCTGCTGTCTGAACACCAATACGTTTTTAATAAACACCATAGCGACTACAAAAACATTGATAAGGAGTTGCTGTTGTATTGAAACATCTTCATCCAACATTTTAGCAAGAGATTTAAATGACAAACCCAAAATAAAATGCTCACTGCTCATAAATCGTACTGTCTACACACAAAACAAGATAGATCTATTTTAGAAATATATAATATATATATATTTTAGTAGCAGTCTCGGTCATTCTGATTACTACATACTGTATTAGTTTGTCACTGTTCTCCCACTGTATTAGTTTGTCACTGTTCTCCCACTGTATTAGTTTGTCAGTGTTCTCCCAGTGTATTAGTTTGTCACTGTTCTCCCAGTGTATTAGTTTGTCAGTGTTCTCCCACTGTATTCGTTTGTCAGTGTTCTCCCACTGTATTCGTTTGTCAGTGTTCTCCCAGTGTATTAGTTTGTCAGTGTTCTCCCAGTGTATTAGTTTGTCAGTGTTCTCCCACTGTATTAGTTTGTCAGTGTTCTCCCAGTGTATTCGTTTGTCAGTGTTCTCCCAGTGTATTCGTTTGTCAGTGTTCTCCCAGTGTATTAGTTTGTCAGTGTTCTCCCAGTGTATTAGTTTGTCAGTGTTCTCCCACTGTATTAGTTTGTCAGTGCTCTCCCACTGTATTCGTTTGTCAGTGTTCTCCCAGTGTATTCGTTTGTCAGTGTTCTCCCACTGTATTAGTTTGTCAGTGTTCTCCCAGTGTATTAGTTTGTCAGTGTTCTCCCACTGTATTAGTTTGTCAGTGTTCTCCCAGTGTATTCGTTTGTCAGTGTTCTCCCAGTGTATTCGTTTGTCAGTGTTCTCCCAGTGTATTAGTTTGTCAGTGTTCTCCCAGTGTATTAGTTTGTCAGTGTTCTCCCACTGTATTAGTTTGTCAGTGTTCTCCCAGTGTATTAGTTTGTCAGTGTTCTCCCACTGTATTAGTTTGTCAGTGTTCTCCCACTGTATTCGTTTGTCAGTGTTCTCCCACTGTATTAGTTTGTCAGTGTTCTCCCAGTGTATTCGTTTGTCACTGTTCTCCCACTGTATTAGTTTGTCACTGTTCTCCCACTGTATTAGTTTGTAAGTGTTCTCCCACTGTATTAGTTTGTCAGTGTTCTCCCAGTGTATTAGTTTGTCAGTGTTCTCCCAGTGTATTCGTTTGTCACTGTTCTCCCACTGTATTCGTTTGTCAGTGTTCTCCCACTGTATTAGTTTGTCACTGTTCTCCCACTGTATTCGTTTGTCAGTGTTCTCCCACTGTATTAGTTTGTAAGTGTTCTCCCACTGTATTCGTTTGTCAGTGTTCTCCCAGTGTATTAGTTTGTCAGTGTTCTCCCACTGTATTAGTTTGTCAGTGTTCTCCCAGTGTATTAGTTTGTCAGTGTTCTCCCACTGTATTAGTTTGTCAGTGTTCTCCCACTGTATTAGTTTGTCAGTGTTCTCCCAGTGTATTAGTTTGTCAGTGTTCTCCCACTGTATTAGTTTGTCAGTGTTCTCCCAGTGTATTAGTTTGTCAGTGTTCTCCCAGTGTATTAGTTTGTCAGTGTTCTCCCACTGTATTAGTTTGTCAGTGTTCTCCCAGTGTATTAGTTTGTCAGTGTTCTCCCAGTGTATTAGTTTGTCAATGTTCTCCCAGTGTATTAGTTTGTCAGTGTTCTCCCAGTGTATTAGTTTGTCAGTGTTCTCCCACTGTATTAGTTTGTCAGTGTTCTCCCAGTGTATTCGTTTGTCACTGTTCTCCCACTGTATTAGTTTGTCAGTGTTCTCCCAGTGTATTAGTTTGTCAGTGTTCTCCCACTGTATTAGTTTGTCAGTGTTCTCCCAGTGTATTAGTTTGTCAGTGTTCTCCCACTGTATTAGTTTGTCAGTGTTCTCCCAGTGTATTAGTTTGTCAGTGTTCTCCCACTGTATTAGTTTGTCAGTGTTCTCCCAGTGTATTAGTTTGTCAGTGTTCTCCCAGTGTATTAGTTTGTCAGTGTTCTCCCACTGTATTAGTTTGTCAGTGTTCTCCCAGTGTATTAGTTTGTCAGTGTTCTCCCAGTGTATTAGTTTGTCAATGTTCTCCCAGTGTATTAGTTTGTCAGTGTTCTCCCAGTGTATTAGTTTGTCAGTGTTCTCCCACTGTATTAGTTTGTCAGTGTTCTCCCAGTGTATTCGTTTGTCACTGTTCTCCCACTGTATTAGTTTGTCAGTGTTCTCCCACTGTATTCGTTTGTCACTGTTCTCCCACTGTATTAGTTTGTCAGTGTTCTCCCACTGTATTCGTTTGTCACTGTTCTCCCACTGTATTAGTTTGTCAGTGTTCTCCCAGTGTATTAGTTTATCACTGTTCTCCCACTGTATTAGTTTGTCAGTGTTCTCCCACTGTATTAGTTTGTCAGTGTTCTCCCACTGTATTAGTTTATCACTGTTCTCCCACTGTATTAGTTTGTCAGTGTTCTCCCAGTGTATTAGTTTATCACTGTTCTCCCATTGTATTAGTTTATCACTGTTCTCCCACTGTATTAGTTTGTCAGTGTTCTCCCAGTGTATTAGTTTGAAGAGTGTTCTCCCAGTGTATTAGTTTGTCACTGTTCTCCCAGTGTATTAGTTTGTCAGTGTTCTCCCACTGTATTCGTTTGTCAGTGTTCTCCCAGTGTATTAGTTTGTCAGTGTTCTCCCAGTGTATTAGTTTGTCAGTGTTCTCCCACTGTATTAGTTTGTCAGTGTTCTCCCAGTGTATTAGTTTGTCACTGTTCTCCCAGTGTATTAGTTTGAAGAGTGTTCTCCCAGTGTATTAGTTTGTCACTGTTCTCCCAGTGTATTAGTTTGTCAGTGTTCTC
The DNA here is from genome assembly GCA_032164185.1 of Moxostoma hubbsi. Lineage (NCBI taxonomy): Eukaryota > Metazoa > Chordata > Actinopteri > Cypriniformes > Catostomidae > Moxostoma > Moxostoma hubbsi. Next base: position 41,256,286 of record JAVLUX010000007.1, read on the forward strand.
CCACTGTATTAGTTTGTCAGTGTTCTCCCAGTGTATTAGTTTGTCACTGTTCTCCCAGTGTATTAGTTTGTCAGTGTTCTCCCACTGTATTCGTTTGTCAGTGTTCTCCCAGTGTATTAGTTTGTCAGTGTTCTCCCAGTGTATTAGTTTGTCACTGTTCTCCCACTGTATTAGTTTGTCAGTGTTCTCCCAGTGTATTAGTTTGTCAGTGTTCTCCCACTGTATTAGTTTGTCAGTGTTCTCCCAGGGCCTCCCTCCAGGCTTTTTTTTTTAAGTTGCGAGGTTGCGGAGCTTCATTTTCGCTCAGTCTGAATTTCAGAGTTTCAGAGCAGAGTTGCGTGACAACGCTGCCACAAATCACGTGAGTCGCAACCTCAGTGTGGGCGTATCTCGGCAAAGTGTGTGTTGTAGACTCAGCTCTGAAAAAATAGTCTGCAATAGGAGTGCAAATGTAATGTAATGTAATAATTTTCGCCCTTTCGAACCTCTTTTCAGAGATTCAAAACTTTTTTCACCTATTCGCACACCAGTTTTCAGATCACCATTAACAAGGTTTCAAATTTGGAAAACAAACTAATACACTGGGAGAACACTGACAAACTAATACACTGGGAGAACAGTGACAAACTAATACACTGGGAGAACAGTGACAAACTAATACACTGGGAGAACACTGACAAACTAATACACTGGGAGAACAGTGACAAACTAATACACTGGGAGAACACTGACAAACTAATACACTGGGAGAACACTGACAAACTAATACAGTGGGAGAACACTGACAAAAAAAAAATCGAAACTCTGAAAAAATGATTGCGCAACACCGTAAAAAGAGTGTTGCACTTTTGAAGAAGGAAAACTCACAAACAAAATTATGTTTGCAGCGATTTTTTTTTTTTTTACCACTTTGGAAGCCTGCAAAACTCTGTTTTCAGAGTTTCAAAACTTTTTTTTTATATATTTTTTTTTATTAAAGATTAATATCAAACATACAACAAGGCACATTGCAATCATATTCAGTCAATTTTACAACATGAATTGAACATGGAGTACAACCTTGATTCATTTTCAAAAACAACACAAAATCAAACAAACAAACAAAAAATTAAAATAAAGGGAAAAGAGACCAAGGGACTCAGCAGTAGACACTAAGGAATGAGTTTGCATAAGTATTCATGAAAAATTTGGGCTTTTTTTGTTTTGCAACATTTCAGGGATTGTTTATACATAATTTTATCATTTAGAAAGGCATTAAAGACAGGGGATGTTTTAAGAAATCGACATTTGTGTATGAAATATTTTGCCATTAAAATCAGATTGTTCACTCCAAACTCAAAGCTGTTCTGTTCTCCATTTGAAGTCCAAATTTAACGTATTCATATGTTAAAATTGGGATATTTTGTGTATTGTACATGATCCAGTGCTGGAAAGCATCCCAGAAGGTCTGGGTTACACTACAGGAGAAGAAAAGATGTTCTGCGGTTTCAATGTCAGAATTACAAAAAGTACAAACATTCACATCCATATTAAATCTTTGATGTAAGAAGTTGTTACATGGATAAATCTCATTCATCACTTTGAAGTGAACTTCTTTTACCTTCGGTGAAATAGGAAAAGAAGGGTAACCGGTTCTTATCTTCACTAAACAATTGCTGGTAATTTCTGGAAAATATGTTTTCTCTTGAATGGTGAAGGGAAGCAGATCGAAGTGAGGACATTTCTAAAAAATGTATTATTACATTTATTTTTATCTAAAAACTTATATGAATCTATGATTAACGTGGGCTCTCGAGGAATAACCACAGAGTACGTTAACATGCCTTTTACTAAAATGATCAGAGCTTGTGGGATTACTGAATTGCCTGTTTTAAATTGCCTCTCAGTGCACATCAAACTGTATTTTCGAATGAAGACATCATATGTTAAGAAGTTACCACAATTATCTAATAAATGAACAATCGACCAGACACCCTTTTCCATCCATTCACCATAGAAAATATTTTCTCTTAATTAATATACTTCTATTATTCCATATTGGGACCGTGTGAGGAGTAAAGTTATGTTTGTATATGAGTTTCCAATATTTGAGAACCTGTTGATGGAAAGTTGAAAGCATAGTCGGTAGTTTGGAAATGTTAAAGTCACATCTTAATAAGAAATGTATGCCACCAAACATTTTGAAGAGGAAATCAAACCAGAAATTATCACATTTTAAAATAAAATTTTGTAACTATTTTAATTTGATGGTACCATTCATTGGGTCAAAGTCAATGGCATTTAACCCCCCTTCTTTAGCAGGTTTCACTGTATCGCTTTTATTTACATAATGATATTTATTTTTCCATATAAAATTGAAATTATCTTGATTGATCTTCTTAATTAATTTATCAGGTATATCCAATGAGTAGGCTGGGAAGGTAAGTCTTGACAAGCTTTGCATTTTAGTAAGTAAAATGCGTCCAAAAACAGATACGTCTATTTGAAGCCAACTGTTAAGAATAATTCTATTTTTCTGAATGATTTTCTATGTTGGATGTTTCTCTAACCTTTTTATCTTTAGAAATTATAATACCAAAGTATCTACCTTCATTTTTAACTGGGATATTATACATATTAATTATGTCATGGTCTTGAATAGTTAAAATTTCACAATTTTCCATATTCAACTTTAAACCAGATGCTTTGGAGAACAAAGAAATCTCTTTTAATGCCACTGAAACTTGTCTTGCATTCTTTAAAAAAAGTGTGGTGTCATCTGCCAGTTGACTTATTACCAATGAATTTCCCATGACATTTAGTGGTTGGATGTTCGGGTTATTTTTAACATGGATTGGTAGTAATACGGCTACAATTATAAATAACAAAGGCGAGGTTGGATAACCTTGTCTAATGCCTCTCTTTATATCAAAGCGCTTAGATGTCCCAAATGGCAGAGACACTGAACTATTGATGTCTGTATATAGCAGTTTGAGGATGTCAATAAACTTATTCCCAAAACACTCCAAAGTCCTTAAAAGACAACTATGTTCGACCATGTCGAAGGCCTTGTAAAAGTCCAAAAAAATTATAATTCCATTATCCTTAATTAAGTGCTTATAATCTAACAGATCTAATACCAATCGTATATTGTTATGTATAGATCTGTCTCGGAGAAAACCAGATTGAGTATCACTTATAACATCAGCCAGACCATTCCTCAGCCTGTCAGCAATCACATGAGAAAACAGCTTGTAGTCAGTGTTCAATAAGGTGATAGGGCGAAGATTATTGATATATCTTTTGTCTTTGCCTTGTTTGGGAATGAGAGTTATTAGCCCCTGTTTCATTGTAGGTGTAAGTGTCCTATTGCTCAAAATGTCCTTTATAGCCTCCAATAAAAAACCTTTCAGGTCAACCCAAAAGAATTTGTAAAAATTGGATGTCAGGCCATCTTGTCCTGGTGCTTTCCCTACTGCTATTCTCTTAATTGCTTCATCTAATTCTGCCATTCTGATCTCAGAGTCACATATTTCTTTAAAGGCTAATTCTATCTTTGGGATATACGGCCTCAAACCACCAAGGAAAATATCAAGGAGTCATATTTTTAATATTTAGAGCCATAAAGTTTGGAGTAAAATTTATAAATTTCTTCAGATATTATTTTCTGATCTGTGTACTCTGTATCATTAATCATTAATGAATTCATTATTTTTCTCTCATGTCTTATTTTCTCTAATCCACTAAAATAAGATGTATTTTTCTCCCCTTCCTCTATCCATTTAGCCCGAGACCTTACATAGGCCCCTTGAGCTTTTTTATGATATAATTGATCTAGTTTTTCTTGTAGGTTTATGAATGTGCTTTTATCAGCATTGGACTATTAATCGACACATTTGAGACAATGCTAGAAATTTCAGGGGTTGCTAACCATAAATCTATTCTGGATTTACTACTACCATTGGGTTTGATCCATGAGAATTGAATGATCTCTGGGTTCCTATCCCTCCAAATGTCTATTAAGCTGTTTGAATTTAGGGAATCATATAGAATAGTATTCCAGTGGTTTGTATTGTATTTAGAGGGATATCTATCCTGCCATTCATCAGGTGCCAGATTTAAATCTCCACCAATCAAAATAAGCTCGGTATGATATATTTCCTTATATTCAGTGACTACATCCGTAACTTCTGGTAACAGCATTTTGTTCTGATTACCACCATTAAAGTCATAAATGTTCACCAAAATAATAAAAATCCCTTCAATATTTAACACAACAGCCAGCCAGTGACCAAAACCATCAGCCTTAAAAGTGGTTACTCTCCCTGGACATTTATTGAAGTAGATGGCTACACCGCCAGATCGATTGGAACCATGACTGAATATAACCTTTTCCCCCCATTGGTTTGACCAGAAGGTGGCGTCAGCATCACAAGAGTGAGTCTCTTGTAAGAAAGTACAGTGGGCATTTTGTCCCTTACAAAATAAAAATACTGCTTTTCTCTTCACTGAATCGCTAAGGCCTCTTGTGTTCAAAGAAGTTAACAATAAACTCGTCTTTAACATAAAAAAATAAAAATAAAATACTGCTGTAACAATAAAGCAGTAACAATAGCCGCCAAAGAAAACAAAAAAATGCATATATATATATATATATATATATATATATATATATATATAGCCTAAATTATATTAGTAAATATCTCTTTTTAGTTATTTAGAAATATAACTAACAGGTAATCCTCTAACATTCAAACAAATAGGGATGTGACCCTGCCTTTAAATTATAATTTTCAAGTGCTTTCCATGCCTGATAATGAATTGTTTTTTATTCTCTGGCATATATGCGACGACCGTTTATGTAGCCAAAAGGTCCCCTGTAATATGCCTTCTCACCCGCTTTCCTTGCTTGCAGAATTTGTGGCCAGAGTTTTCCCCTTTCCAGCATGTCGTCCTTCGTCAAATCCTCGGAGAACCGGATCCCTGCAGCCTCACAGACCTGCGACTTTTTAGTCATTCTCCAGATGGCATCTCTATGTTGACGTTTGGTGAACTGCACAATCACCTGGCGTGTCTTGTTATCCTCCTTCCTCCCCAGGCGGTGTACAGAGTCCACGTATTCCTCCATTTTCTGTGACCATTCTGGTGCGATCTCCCCCAGCAGTCGTATCACCTCTTGCCTGATGTTTTCATCCAACGTTACCTTCTCTTTGATTCCCTTTATTCTCAAATTCCAGCGTCGTCTGTATCTGTCTTGCTCCTTTGACCTGTCTGTGAATTCGTCCACTTCTTTCCGTAAGACAGACATTTGGGTTTCCAAAGTAAAAATCTTCTCCTTGCATTCCTTGACACCTTCAGCATTGAACTCAATTGACTTCGTAAGATTAACAATCATCACAGTGTTCTGAGTTAGCTTAACGTCAAGCTCCGCCATCTTTTGGTCTTGACTATCAAACCTGGAGTGAAGTGCTTGAATTGCTTCTAAAACCTCCCCTGCGGTTGGATTTTGCTTGGACATTTTCTTCACATGTGCTCCTTTGGATGGAGTTAATGGCGGGGAGTTATTTATCTCGTCATGGCCTCTTTTTCCTTCACTGTTAGGCGCAGTCTCCATGTCCATTCCGTCATCAATATCGTCTGAGTGTCGCGTAGGTCGGAGGCTTTTTCCATCGTCCTTTTTGTTCTTTTGTTCGTTCGGCATGGTCAGACTGTTTAGCAGGGTAACTAATATAGCAAAACTTCCCCAGGTGCACTAATTTCCTCCAACCGTTCAATCTGCCATCTTGGCCAGCTCCCTGTTGAAAGCAGATAAGTCGGTTTTTAGTATTATCAGCATACCTTATTAAAGTTAAAACCACATTGATTAAATATTTTTAATAGTAAAAAAACAAAACATAAGTGTGGATTGATTTTATGTGTATTAGTTTTCCAAAACTCTACAATAGTGGTGAAAACAATACAGAAAGTGTATTATTGTTGGTTATTGTTTTTTTTTTTTTTTAAATATTCAAGATTTTATGATATATTTATATTACTATAAGGGGAAGTGTACAGGTCCACTAACTTGTGACCATTTCTTTAAAAATGTCGCCATATTTAACACCTTTTTGCCTTCACAAAATGGCCCTCAGGTTTGACCAATTATTTTTTAAAGAGCATAATATTATTAAATAACATCACTGCATAATAAATACACAAAATAGCAACATTTTCTTTCAAATATTTTTAGTTGGAGTGTAGCACATCACAGGAGATGTCAAGTACCCAAATGTGAATTATCAATGGAGACGTTAAATTACTTTGTTATTTTTTAATTTTAGACAGTTTGCATGATCTATACAAAGCACACACTTGCAAAAAATGCAAATGAGACAAATGCACATATCAACTGCAATTAAGTCAAGATGCTTTGATGCATAGCTGCTGTAAAAGACACTGGCTACTAAAATAAACCATCAGACAAGCAACTTTGAATCATAAAACAAAAGCATTTATTCTGTTAATGTTGAAAATATACAGATATTCTTTGACCTTTATTGTTCCCAGTAGCAATATAAGCGTTTGAATTTTTTTCCCGCTATTATATGTAACTTAAGCCTCACTCTAACAGCTCATTCCATCAACTGTGCCCTTGTCATTCAGTCACAGTTCTCTCTCTGAAATTAGGAAATTACACCATGCTTTCTGCCGGTCTGTATGAAGGCATCTACGGTACGATCGATGTCATCATCAGTGTGAGCTGCAGAGATCTGGACTCGAATGCGGGCTTTTCCTTTGGGAACAACTGGGTAAGAGAATCCAATTACATAAACTCCTGAGGACAGAAAAAGAAAAACATTGTTGTGAATTCTCTCCCTTTAAAGTTGGATATGTGTGGGACATTTTAAGTTGCTTTGTACGCAAATAACGTAGTGCAGCGTTCTCAGCACGTACAGACTCAGTGAAATTACCTATTCACTAAGGCACTGGAGTGGAGCGATCATATCGCGTGCACGCAGTCATGAACAGTGTTTATGTGCAAGAGAAAGTTTGTGACAAAGTAAGTTTCCTTCTGTATATTGTTAATGACACAGATTGTCACTGTATCCTAACTGCGCTAAGTTAGACCATGTTTGTGGTGTAGTTGATGTTTAGCGATCGTGTAATTTGATCCTGCTTAACGAGCGGATTATCCCGCTAGCATCACGGCTCTATTGTTCATATTTACTAGTTATTACCTTGAAGTGAATATCTCTGTGGATAATATCTTTCACTGGTTGTCATTTAGTACTGCCTGTAATAATGAGGACAGTCCGATTTCTATAATCTACATTTTGGTGTTTTGTCAATATAATTGCATTATGCAGTTTATTACATACTTATGTTTCTTGATTTATATTTCATGTATCAGTGCACTTTACAGAGATGTTTATATTTGAGTTTGCTATCTCTTAAGTTGTTGAATAATTTAGACAATGAATATTTATTTCTGTTATATCATTTATTTCAGAAACTACCAAGTACAATGTATATGGTCAATCTTGTGCAATTAAACTCCCTGACCAGAGTTCTGCAGCGGTCAATAATATAATCCACCAGTTTTCAGTGGGGCAATCCCCAACAAACATTATCAGGCTGCTGGGCTTGATTTATTGAAATGTTCTACTTGGTGGAAAAAAAAATTGTTTGTTCACCCACTATCATCATTTACTCTCCATCATGTTGTTCCAAACTTGTATGACTTTCTCTCTTCCTAAAAGGTGATTTTTTTTTCATAGAATGTAAGTGAAATGGGACTATCTAGCTCCAAATTACTCTGAATGTCAAAGCTCAAATATCTTTAAAAGCTGCATTTTTTTAAAAGCTGAAGTGAATGGCAATATTTTCAGTGAATAAGGACTTAAATTTTGATTTTGTCCAAGTCATTAAACACATTCTTGGGAATGCTATGACGTGGTCTTCTGCTGTTGTAGCCCATCCGCCTAAAGATTTAATGTGTTGTGCAGTCTGAGATGATATTCTGCTCACTACTATTGTACAGAGCTGTTATCTGAGTTACCGTAGACTTTCCAGTCAGGACATTCTCCATTGACCTCTTTCATCAACAAGGCGTTTCCATCCTCAGAACGGCCACTCACTGGATGTTTTTGGATTCATTCTGAATAAAATCTAGAGATGGTTTTGTGTGAAAATCCCAGGAGATCAGCAGTTACAGAAATATTCAAACCAGCGCATTTGGCACCAACAATCATGCCATGGTCCTATTCACTGAATCACATTTTTTCCCCATTTTGATGGTTGATGTGAACATTAATGCATTCAATTGCAATTGCATTGCACTACTGCCACACAATTGGCTGATTAGATAATCAAATGAATAAGAAGGTGTACAGGTGTTCCTAATAAGGTGCTCAGTGAGTGTATCTAATAATATAATGTAATTATTTGGAAAAAGAGTTAGCAGGATATTCTTCAAAAATCCACCTTTTGCTATCCACTGAAGAAATAGTCAAACAGGTTTGAGTAAATGACAGAAGTTTCATTTTAGGGTGAACCATTCTTAAGGAGAAAGCCATGAAAATCCATTTGTTTCACAAAGGTGATGTGTATATATAAGATGTGGTATCTAGTTTGAATAGAAATTATACAGAATACGGTGATGAAGCCTAAAATCTCACCCAGTTTTAGCATGTCATCAGCCATAAAAGAAGCCAGATGAGCATCTCCCAGCATCACAGGACAGATTGGATGAGCTGTGCCAGAGATGGTGAACCCTGCCTGGGTCATGTTGTTTCTGAACCTTTGGGACAGAAGAAAAGACCCACAATAGACCATTTTGGCCTTTCAGTTTTCTAAAGAACTGACATCACCAGCACAATAAACTCTACAAAAATGTTATTCTGAACAGCATCCATATCCATACAGGAGCACTGAACCAGCAAAAGTAAGTTGGAATCATTATCAAGTACTATTATGAAAGCCAACTTGGTACACATAAGATAAATGCAGAAACACAAGCTGAAGGGTGTAACCGAAATAACCACTACAGAACGCCCTTCAGTTCTACCTCATGGTTTTGGCTGCCATACTCTGAGCAATTTCATAGGATGCCAGTAGCAGTTCCACAGCACGGGTGGCACAGCCTACCACAGGTGGGGGGAGGGAGTTAGAGAAAAGGTACGGACGAGACCGCTGCCTCAGTAGGTCAATTAAAGCCTTAGGTCCAACTGTGTAACCACCTGACAGAATAAAAGAAAACATTTTAAAATGCTTATATTCTTTTAGCCTTATTTATAAAAAAAAAATGTCTTTGTCTAAAATGAATTCTATGTCTATTAGTGGTCTTCTTAAGAATAAACATTGTATTTCAGATGATGTTTAATGTCTGGAAATTTTAGAAGTACACACCAGCAGCTCCTCCGAGTGCTTTTCCCAGAGTGGAATTCACAATGTGAACTCTGTTCATTACCCCCAGCAGCTCGTCAGTTCCTCTGTTGGAATAGAATATGATATAATATCTAAAAAAAATGATCTACACTACCGTTCAAAAGTTTGGGGTCACTTACTCATTCTTTATTTATTTATTTATTTCACATTTTAGAATAATAGTAGTCAGCAAAACTATGGAATAATAGAAATGGAAATATGGGAATTATTTTGTGACCAAAAAATCCAAAATAAATCCAAAACTATGTAATATTTTAGCATCTTCAAAGTAGTCACCCTTTGCCTAGATTTTGCAGACATGTACTCGTGACATTTTCTCAACCAACTTCTTGAGGAATCACCCCGGGATGCTTTTTAAACAGTATTGAAGGAGTTCCCATCTAGTTGGGCACTTATTGGCTTCTTTTCTTCATATTTTGATCCAAGTCATCCATTTCAAAAACTTTTTTTTTTTTTTAGGAAATTTTAGATTTGTAATTAAATAAATGTATATGTTTTGGCAGAATAATATTTTGTCTACAAAGTTAATTTCAAACTTTTAAGCATACACCTTCAGATCAAAAGATTTTTAAGATCATGAGAAACATTTCAGACAAGTGACCCCAAACTTTTGAACGGTAGTGTATATCTAAAGAAACATACTTTTGCAAGTACGTGAACACAGATGCTAGCGGTTGCACGAAGCATTGTCAAGGCACGAGGAAGGAAATTACATTTGTACTTTTTAAAATAATATTTGTCACCCCACATTTACAAAAGGCCTAAATTTGATTACACTTGTTGTAAACAGAATATAAAATAAAATGTGTGTATAAATATATATTCCCCTGTCCCGGTTTAACACTCAAAAATTGTGCTCACCTTAACAATAACATGATGGGTGAATGACATGAGAAGACGGTAAGCCAAAGGTGTCGTACGAGATCATTTTAATGACTTTTTGTTGTGTCTTGGAGTTTCATGAGCACAGAGGCATATAATTTCGTCCACTGCGTGAAGGTAAGATCTTGTGTGTTTATGAATGAACTACTCTTGTTTTAAAATCTCCCCGCTCTGTTTCCAGATGTTATGACATCCCCCGAACACTTTAAAATACTCATGATAACTTTTGGCAACTCTCAAACTGTAAATACACTTTGCTAGTTATTTAAACATTGACATCAATATCATTGATATCTATATATATATATAAAAAAAAAAACATTAGACTGGAAGTTCAAAGACAAAATTTTCAAGATGGCTGTGCGCTTGTTTCTCTGGCGCATAAGGTGAAAATCTTATGTTATTCTTCAGGTAAGTTGCTATGAATATATCGACTTTAACATAGTTATTCAGCAATACTATTTTTCAAACTGCTGCTCCACCATAACAGTAGTTGACTTGAAAGAGAAAACTCCCTGTAGAAGCAGACAGTTCAAGCTAATTCTTGCTATAGCACCCCTTGTGGAAATGTTGAGATTGCAACGCATACTTGCGTTGTGGCATGAATTGTGGTCTGACACATTTCAGAACGCAACAACATACAAAAACAAGATTGTGTAGGTAGAGGCATTTGCATTCACATACTTGCGTAGAGGCTTTAATTGCTATTTAGTCAATTGTACTGGTAGGATCTGAAAAAAATCCTGTTAGTTTTTTTATTATTAAATGTGATTTTATTCTTAAAGGTATTGTCACACATTTAGTATTAACGTTAAATGGTAATGTCAGCTAAACGTTTGTTACAAAGGCTTAAAAGACTTAAAGTTCAACTTTGAAACTGATCAAGCAGTGTTGATTAAAGATGGATGTAATCTGGCTGGTACAACTAAGTATTTGTCTGCTTACCGGCCGCGGGGGCCCATGAATCCAGTGGCATGACACTCATCAATAAAGACCAATGCTCCGTACTGCTCAGCTAAGTCACAGATACCCTGTAGAGGAGCCACATCACCGTCCATGGAGAACACCCCATCAATGACCACCAATCTCAGACGAGACGACTGTTGGTTTAGAAAAAAAAGAACAATTTGAAGTTATATTAATGATGATATATTAATAATAAAACAAATATTACCATGCCACTGACGGCAACTTACCTGAGACTCTTTCAGCTTTTCCTCCAGGTCATTCAGGTCCATGTGCTTGTAGCGAAATCTTTTGGCACGACACAATCGTATACCGTCGATAATGGAGGCGTGGTTTAGTACATCAGACAACACGGCATCATCAGGACCCAACAGGACCTAAAGCAAAGCGTACCAAAAAACTGTTATGATGCATTAGGTGGTGGTACAATTTGCTTCCACACATCATGTGAATTTGAGTGACCATCACCTCAAACAAACCAGCATTGACATCAAAGCAGCTAGCGTACAGAATACAGTCTTCTCTTTCATGGAACTGGGCGAGTTTCTCCTCCAAGGTCTTGTGTAGGCTCTAGAGAACAGGGAGATATACAATAATAACTCAATGTGGTTTCAATAGGCATGGCTGGCGGTGTATTAATATGCAGTCAATTTCTTCACCTGTGTGCCACAGATGAAGCGAACTGAACTAAGACCAGCTCCATACTTCTGCAGGGCATCTATACCCGCTTGCACCACCTCTGGATGACTGGATAAACCCAAGTAGTTATTGGAACAGAAATGTAATATGTCTAGAACAAAAAGAGAGACATACAAGCCATTAGAAGCAAAATTGTGCTTGACTGCACTAAGACAGATTTAGGAGGACAAATACCACCATGACATTATCTTACAGTATAAAAAGATCATTAATTCATCATATTCATCATTTTAGCCATGTATTACATTCTCAAACATTTTTGCAGATACTGATATAACTAAGGTGGTGGTAAAGGCTGATCGTTTTTAAAATCAAATCAGAAAGGTTAGAAAATGTCTTAGTCTTTCCTTACTATGACTGGCACAGACATAGAGGCTGCAAGAATCCAAAATGAATAAAATCCCAGATACAGTTTGTTGTGCACAAGATATATATTTGAAGAGACGATACAAGCACTGACGGGGCACATTTCTCTATAGGTACATTTATCTTTGCATGTCCTTGCTTATTATTCAATACAAGTTAAGCTCAATCAACAGAATTTGTAACATAATGTTGATTAGCAGAAGACATCATTTCGACTCTTCCCACCTTTTCTTTAAAAAAAAAAAGCAAAAATCAAGCAAAGAAGATGGTGTGCTGGGGTGTGCTGAATTATTTCAGCCAGGCTTTCAAAGCAACAAATTGGCCTGGTTGCTAGGGAGGGTAGAGTCACATGGGTTACTTTCCTGTGGTCGCTATATGGAGGTTCTCGTTGGAGTGTGTGGATGCCAAGCATTGCAAAACGAGCATGCCAGATTGGAAATTGGGGGGGGGGGGGGGACAAATTGAAGTTGCAGTGAGGCACTTACAATGTAGATGAATGGGGCCAATTTTGAGGGTTTAAAGGCAGAAATGTGAAGCTTATCATTTAATAAAGGTTATTGTGTATAACTTTGTCCAGAAATAGTTAGTAAGCGATTTGATCACTCTGAAATCATGTTAACACACATATTGTTTACATCTTGGCTATAATTTTGAAACTGAGTATTTTAAAGTTTATGGATTGGCCCCATTCACTTTCTTGTAAATGCCTCATTGGAACCAACATTTTTGCTTTTTTTAAAGAAAAGGGTCGAGTACAGAAGATGGGACGAGTCTAAATTATTTTTTGTGGTAATCAATGTTATGCCACAAATGCCGTCGAATGAGCTTAATTTGTATTGAACCTGGAATATTCCTTTAAAACACTGCATTGAAGTGAGGTTAAAAATATGGATGAATATTGTCAATGATGAAAGATTTGAGTCCGTGTCAGTGATTGTTTTTATTTCACCTTCAGAGGCTCCCATTGAGGAACATCAAGAAATACATAAAATTAAAATATAGCATAGATTTATGCTGATAACCGATATTTCCATAAAGCAACCATCGGCACAGATTAATCTGTAAATTATATATATCGGTATGCCTCAAATGAAGACAGCACAAAAACTGTGATAATGTGTGTCTGGCAATATTCAATCACAAGAGTACCAGTAAAATGTTTGGACATACACACTAATTCATTGTCAGCATTTCAACATTTTTGGAAGTCAAAATGATAACAGAAAGGGAGTTTTGGAGATTATGTAGTGACCACATTTTTTTCAAAAATCAGAACTATATTTAAGATTCTTCAAAACAGGGCTAGAGAATAAGCATGTCCCGGGCCAGTGTGTAAGAGATTCTGCCCGATGGCAGAACTTCCACTTGCCCTATTAGGCCATTGCTGTGTTGTTGCTAAATGTTACATTGTTGATCTTGACAATGTGTTTTTATGTCTTATATTTATGTGATATACTGAACATTTGCATTTATCACCAAGGTAACATTATCTACCTGCATAACACAGGTAAGGTTTACCAAAATTTAAAAAATGATTTGTGAGATGTCAGTAATGTTTTGCATCATATCATACTTTCCAGCTAAATTTGTTGATTGTGAATAAAAACGTAACCAGTAATGCAAAACAGAAATATTGTTCCTCGCACATACAGTATTGATTAAAAAATACATTGTTGTTAAAAATAAATTTTATAATTTTTTTGTCAAGTGGCCAGAGAAAATGTTGGCTGGGCAAGTCAAAATATGAACTATGGCCCAAACGGGCCATCAAAAAAATACTTAAAGGGATATTTCACCCAAAATTGAAAATTCTCTCATCATTTATGCACCCTCATGCCATCCCAGATGTGTATGACTTTATTTCTTCAGCAGAACAAAGATTGAGATATTTTGAAGCGTATCTCAGCTTTGTAGGTCTATACAATGCAAGTGAATGGTGACTTAAACTTTGAAGCTTCAAAAGGTACATAAATGCAGCGAAAAATAATCCACAGGACTCTTCCATCCGAAGCGATAGGGTAGGTGAGGGTGAGAACAAACCAAAATATAACTCCATTTTCATTATAGATCTTGACATCAGCAGTGCCCGTGGTGATCATGATTTCAAGCTCGATTATACTTCCTAGTTCTTGATGCATGCACAGAGCACTAGATGGCACTAGAAAGTGTAATCGAGCTTGAAATCATGATTGTGCCTAGAGATTGCAATGGCAAGATGTACAGTGAAAATGGTTACATTTTGGTCTGTTCTCACCCAAAACCAATTAGATCGCTTCTGAAGACATGAATAAAACCACCATCATATGGATTAATTTTATTCTGCCATTATGTGCTTTTTAGAGCTTCAAAAGGCCTGATCACCATTCACTTGCATTGTATGAACCTAAAGAGATTAAATATTCTACTAAAAATATTTGCTTGTGTTCAGCAGAAGAAAGAAAGTCATGCACATTTGGGATGGCATGACGGTGAGTGAATGATTTGAATTTTTGGGTGAACTATCCCTTTAACACTGAACCCTGTCAAAGTAACATTTCAAATTGTTATGCATTAACAAGTCCATTAACTTTATTTGTATGAATGTGTACATACAATTTATATTAATGTATAAGGAAGTGTGTATATTTAGGATGCTGTTTTTCATCATTTTAAAGACATTTTTGCCTCTCTAGGGTCTTGTGTAAAAAATGAATGTTTTTAAGCACCATTATTTCATGCACTCTTTCAATAAATAAGAGATCATACAGCTACATGTATAGGAATGATGCAAGAAAAATGAGTGAAATGCTGTTAAAAAACTGTTTTACATACAGCATGTTACTTGTGAAAGGACATGTCAAACACATGAAGACACATGGACCCGTTATCATGTTGAACTCGTTATTGTGGATACCTCGTGGCAGGGGCGAAAATTTCATCAAAATGTTGGGGGGGACAATAAACATAACAATTCTCAAGAGCAATTTTTGAAGGGGACACCAATAATACAGGCAAAATTGTACTTGCAAGGATACGTGTACACCGAGGAAAGCCTTACTACTATTATTAGTGTAGCATGGAGACCGTTCCATTATCCTTCTTCTCAAAGTTTCTTTATGGTTTAATGAAAAAGCTGACTAAATTGACCAAAAAATTCTTCAAAACCATACATTTTTTGTAAGTAAGTTGTTTACACAATCAAGCCACCAAAATACAATGGAATTTGAACTTAACTTCAACTTTTATTTATATATCACATTTAATAGCAACGTTGTTGCTTCACAGTTATAATTTTATCGATAACAATAATTAAAAATAAATACGTTTTTGATATTCTTCATATTCTGTGTGGCAGTCAGTTCACAGCAGTGACAAAAAAAAAAATTCTAATACGTTTCAATTGATTTTTACCTTTTATGGGCATTTTTACCTTAATAAATTTATTTTTAAACCTAATTATATGCATGCATGATCTTTTGTGTAAATTTCATAAATGTAATCAAATTAAATTATAAGACGACACAAAAGGGCCGTTACCAATCAAATTAAATAAGTATCAACAAAATATTTGCAATGGAGAGGAAACACAGAAGCTGCACTTAAAGTAGCATTTAGATGTTTTCACACAGACATAAATAATATGACGTTTTAAAAATAAAATGTTGAATATTTATATTTGAAATGATTTAAAACATGAAAAGATACTTTAAATGTGAAATTAAAACCGCCGGCAGGAGGCAGTAAGTCACTGTTAATGAGTGAGTCATTGAGATTCATTCAACTGATTGTTCAAAAAGCGGATTCATTCAGTAAGGAAACACCTTTTTCTTAGAGACGCAATTACAGTGCTGTGGCTTAGTTTTCAACTATTTTCGTTGGTAAAATTGAGCTAAAACAGGCAATATGGTGTCTAAAATGTACATCACTTAATATTAACTTCTTGTTTATTAAACTTGTATAAAATCAAAATCACATTTGTTATCATGCTGATATCTGGAGAAAAACTGCACTCTTCGTGTGATATTATATTAGATTAACTATATTAAATGATATAAACCGACTAAATCACAGTGAAAGAGTTAAAATCTAAATGCACACCCGGACTAGTCTAATCTACAAGACTAACGTTACATCACGTAGGCCTAGTGTATGCGTACACTCTATGGGTGTGTGTGGGGATATACTACTGTATTAAACAAGGTAAAGGCATAGACTGTATTAAACAAGGTAAAGGCATAGACTGTATTAAACAAGGGGAACGTTAAACGTTATAATCGCTAACATAGCAGACTGCATCAGTGACAAAAGTACATTGGTAGTTTGGTACACAATCATATATTTGTTTTTGACATGATTTATTAATGACTCAGCATCATCTATATTAAAGAGAAAATAATCACTTCATCCGATGTTTAAAGTGAATACAATGACATTGACTTACTGGAGTTCCACAACTACTCAAAAACGTTGTTCTTCTCTCCCGCCACCGGAATGTATTTGTGTCGGTGGTGAGGTAAAAGGGGCGGAGGCAGTGGACCAAAGCACTGTGAGGCAAGGGAGGGGGGACTCAAAATGTTTAAAAAGTTTTTTTGTTGTTGCCCCGTTTGCATTTGTATTATTTTATTCTTTAAACATTTATTTTAAGAATATATCATTATATTATTTACAATACACATATTTTAATGATATTTTAGGTGTGGACAACCCTCAGATGGGGGGGGGGGGGGGGGGGGGGGGGGGTCCTGACCCCCCCGACCCCCCCGCGATTTCCGCCTTTGTAGTCGTTGCAGCGAAAAGAGGCAGAGACACATGACCTGACCCCCCCGGCCCCCCCGCGATTTCCGCCTTTGTAAAGTCGTTGCAGCGAAAAGAGGCAGAGACACATGGCTTTATAACTGATTTGCAGAAATTATTTGAGATAATACCACTCATAAATAAACAAAGCAAAAAATAAATACATTTTAAAGTCCCTTTTTCAGGACACTGTATTTTAAAGATAATTTTGCTAAAATCCAAATAACATTACAGATCTTTATTGTAAAGTTTAAAACAAGCAGAAACAAAGAATAAACAACTGTCGTGCACACATTCTTCTCTCAAGGCGCGTTCGCGGCATTCTCGTGCAAGTATATCGGATTCCAAGTCAAGTCAAGTGGTTTTTATTGTCATTCAACCATATACAGTTATTACAGTACACAGTGAAACAAGACAACATTCCTCCAGGACCATGGTGCTACATAAAACAACATAGGACAAACACAAGTACAGGACAGTACAATAATTTACTAAAATTATCAGGACGATAGGCACAGTGAGAGACAGTGCAGCAGGGACGTCGTTAGGCCTATTTTAGGGGGGCTGAAGCTACCCCAAAATGTTCCTAAGCCACCCTAAATGATATTAAGAACAACAATAACAATTCGATTTATCAATAACGGTATCCTCATTCATATTTATAATTAGACGCAACAAATGATATATATTAATCCATCTACAAAAAATAGCCGAAAAGTCGGAAGTTGAACAGAAGTACAAAGAGTCGTTGTGCTATCAAGATGATGCACCGCACCGTCTCGTTGCATTGGTGTGAACTGTTTTTAATTACCTGCTTACCTTTAGCTACGTTTTCTTGAGGTAAAGGAAAGGGGATATTTTGGTTTGCTATGGAAAACTGTAGTCTAGCTAGAGTGAACAAGCAAAATACAAGA
Source organism: Moxostoma hubbsi (assembly GCA_032164185.1). NCBI lineage: Eukaryota > Metazoa > Chordata > Actinopteri > Cypriniformes > Catostomidae > Moxostoma > Moxostoma hubbsi. The sequence continues at coordinate 41,274,291 of JAVLUX010000007.1, forward strand.
AATTGTTAACTTAGCAAGCTAATCACAACTCTTTATTCTTTGCCAATAATATAACCTATCTCTATAATAGGCATATAAAACAATATCAATCCCCATAGAATGTTGTTGTCACTGAACACTAAATGTCATAGGGTCCCTGTTAATGCTATTACCGTTGTATCCTTCAATTCATTGAGCAGATGAGATGGATATTCGAAGATATTTTAGCAGAGAGAAAGAGAAGCAGCCGGAGGAGATTGGCAGGCCAGTTGATTCTGAGGGAGCCGGTGTGATTGAGGTCAGTAATGGTCTATAGGTCTAAGGATTGTTTTGTGTTCTTCTAACAATAAGCATTTGTTGGCAGGTCTAGGCACAACCTACTAAATTAATTTAGTACTACTAATTTAATAACTCAATTATTTCAATTAGATGCTAGCTATACCAATTTAACTTTCTGCATTCATTGGCTGTGATAAATTAAATATATACGTAGATGTTACCTATAAATGTAGGCTAAAGATGAGCAAATGCCCACAGATACACATGTGAAACTAAAATGAAAGCATCCTTCATACATTACATACACTGTAAAATCCAATAGCTGTCATAACTTGCATAAATGAGTTAGCTGTAGTCGGGTATCAATTATATGTGCTTCTTAATTGGTTTTACAAAGTAACGGTTAATTGCATGGTGAAAAAAGCTATTTACTTATTGTTTTGAGTGAATATAACTTTGCTGAAGTTATCTTAACTTGCTTAGAGCGACTATTTGGAACTCAACCTATGAACAATCAGGGCTGGGTGTGAGCATGCTCAGTAGAAGCCACCAACGTTCAATTTCCTGCTCAGGACCACAGTGGTGTCTGTCGGACTGTGCTGACACATTTGCTGGAAATTTAACGTTTTCATCGCTTGTGGAATAATTAGGTACGTTTTCAAGCAAGTTAGGTTAATATTTGTGCCCTGGTTAATAAAAAAAAAAAAAACTTTATTTTTACGGTTAGTTTTGTTAAAATTAACATTGAAAATCTGTTAAAAAACAGATCTGTAGTGTATTCCATTTATACATAGTTTCTCTGTTAAATTATGTTACACATGTCAATAAACAGTTTTTTGTTGTAATTTTAATAAAACATTTCTGTCATTTAAAAAAACAGGGAAAACACTAAAATTTATTGGCAAAAACGGTTAAAAATTATTATTTTTTTTTTTTACATATATATGTAAAACTTACCAAGTAATAAGATCAGATTTAACAAAAAAACGTGACTCTTGTCTATATCTTTTTTTTCATAATAAAAAAAACATCCCTTTTCTCTATGCAAATTATAATTCCACTCAACATATTAAATAAATATTCCACATCAATCCAGAAAATCTTCACACATATACATTCAAAGAAAAGATGTAAGACCGTTTCAGTATCCTTTTTACAAAATGTACAGGATTCAGAAAGGTCATTTTATATCTTTTTAGGAACTCATTTGTTGGGTAAATTATATGTATAATTTTAAAGTATATTTCGTACACTATGTTATTAATACAGTATTTATTATTATAGGTCCAAATCAATTTCCAATTTATATTTCTAAAATGTTCATTCCAAAAGTATTTATTTCGAGGTGTAGCAGGGCAGCGAATCAAACATCTGAAGAATTTATTATTACATTTACTATCTTTTATATCAACACCGTTTAGCAAAACCTGTTTTTTATGCATTGCTTGCTTATGAGGTTCACTACTGCCTCTCAAGAGTCTCAAACAACCTCCTGGGATTGCATCAAAAACAATCATATATTCTCGTAAAATACTGGAATCCCAAATTTATTTAAAAATTCAGTATATGTAAGTAAGTATCCCTTATTATTTATCAATTGTGAGACCATTAGAATATAATTTTTAACCCAATTGTCGTAGAAGATTGATTTATTCTTATATTTAACCATTTTACTGTTCCATATTAACTGTTTGTGGGGGGAAAAGTTATGTTTGTATATAAGAAGCCAAGATAAAAGAGCCTGTCTATGAAAATTGGATAGCTGAATGGGGAGCTTGTTAACCTCAAAGTCACAATTTAAAAGGAACTCTATACCACCAACTTTTTCAAAAATAAGATTTGGAAATATAAACCGTATTTTATCAGTATGCTTAATATAATATTTAATCCAGTTTAACTTGAAAATTGTATTAGAAGTACCAAAATCAAGCACATTTAAGCCTCCTTGATTATAAGAATTACATAAAATATTTTTATTTAAATAGTGAGACTTGTTTTTCCATATAAAGTTGAATCAATTTTTTTAATAAAATAATTTGGTACATCTAACACTTTTGCAAGATAGACTAAACGAGACAGCCCCTCAGTTTTGGACAGAGGAACTCTACCTTTGAGTGATAAATCCCTCATGAGCCACACATCAAATCTCTTTTTCATTTTCACCATAAGGGGCTGGAAATTAGATTGCACTCTGTCTAATTGATTTTTACAGATCTTGATACCAATGTACGTAACTTCCTCCCTAACTGGTACACTGAAAAAAATGATACTTTGGACCAAATTAAAAAAAATACTCTAATTTGTTGCACCCAAATTCTTTAGTTTTTCACAAATTATATTTATGATTTGGTTCAAGCCTTAAATTTTGATTTCATATTAATAAAAAATATTTACTTTCCCCAAGGCAAAAATTTACATTCCCACAAAGTAAAAAGATGATTTATTATAAAGACTGTATAACTATTTTTTACTTTGCTACAACTTAATTTTTTCATTTTGGAATAACCTAATATTTACAATTTCATCCAAGTATAGTTATTACTTTTGAATAAACTAATTACAAAAAAAAAAACTCATTTTGTTACAGGCAATTTTGTTAACTTATCTCAAGTTAAATTTATGATTATGTAGAAATAATGATTTCTAAATATATGTTAATCAATATATTTTCTTTAGACACAAGCCAAAATGTTACTTAATGTAGGTCAATATAATATATATATTTTTTGTGCTTTTTAACAACTTAAATTTCACCATAAACAAAAGCTATAGTAGCTATAATATAAAAAGTAGAATTTTCACTTAAGATAAAAATAAAAACATTTTGTTAGACAATGTTAATTTTGTTTACTTTTAATAAAGACAGGAATATTCTCTTAGAAAGACCTTGTTTATTGTGATGTCTTTAAAATATGCATCACCTTTTATGTTATGTACAACAAAAAAACTAAAATAAAACGCACAATTATTTCTGCAGACAATAAAGCTAAAATTTCAGTATAAAATGAAAGTGGTCTTCGATATGTTTTAAACATTCTGCAACCTTAACCACATACATTTTAACATGTAAAACTGGTGTATGTCTCTCCTTTAAAACTTGAGATATGTAATGTAATATACATTAAGAAGAGTAAAAGGAGTTTCTAACAGTGTTAAAACTTGGCTATCCTTTGAAAAAAAGCTATAAAACAACAAAAAACATGCTGTATCCAAGTGACTGTTGATTAATCCAATAGTTAGAGCTTTACACTCAGACTGCACACTCTGCGTGTCATTTTCTTTGGTTCGATCTCCATGAATACTTTCAGTGCATCAAAAGTGTATTTGAGCTCAATTGGATAGCTCAAGTTAAGAGCATAGATGAGGCCAAACAACATAGCAAATGCATGTGCAACTGATGGTAACTCATTAAGGACTTTCACACCTTCAATAACAATCCCGATTTCATGTGGTGACTGGAGAGGATCCTCCTTTCTGATGACAAACACTGCCATTGTACACCTATCAAGCTCCGTTTTAGCTTCATCCTTCTGTACAACCTGATAAAAGACGAGACATTTATTAGAACGTTATTGTGATGAAACGAGTGTCTGATGTACCAATATAAAAAATTATTATCTACACAAATCTCCCAATCAAATCTCAATGAAAAAAACTTAAATTGAAGTTCTAGTGATGCAAAAATGCAATGACTTGCAAAGTCCAGGAGAGTTAAGGAAGGCTCCAAGTATTTTTCTCATAGCAAAAAGTATACATTATCACAAATAAAGCATTGGTACAAGTATTAATAATAGCTATGCTCCAAAAACTTTTGACATCTGCTGTGACAAAAAAAATAAAAAATTTAAATAGTACAATACAGTATTTATTTCAATTAAGATTCACTACAATGTTAAAAGATAAAACTGCCTTGTGTTATCATATTTTCATTAATTTCATAATCTGGTCACAGACGGACACTTTCCACAATGCAAAATTTGGATATAATGTCCATATTACAGAGACACCTAACAATACAGAGAACCTAACAATAATGAACGATTAGTCAACGTTAGACAATAAAAAAAAAGTCATTGTCGAATAGTCGTTTGATCTCATTTAACTGTAATGATGACGCATGAGAGTTCGCACCTGATTGGGGAGAGGAAGGATTACACAGATCACAGTCAAGATCCACTTTAAACATTCCAAACAGCTTCAGGTGATGTAGATTCCAAAGTATGAGGCCATTATACAAAACTACCAAATAATACAGAATCACTCTTCTTGTCGAATAAATGGAGCTGGAGCTCTATGAAACAACCTGGCATTACATCTTAAATGCAGTTTTAATGTGTTATAGCTTTATTAAAGATAAAATAATACAGAAGCATATCATGTAAATGACTGCAAACTCAAGACTCTGGCATTTCTCTGTGTGGTCGGCGGCTCTTCTATGAGTTGTGTGAATGTCCCGATCTAAGCGGGAGAGATTGAAACTTCATCCGGCTGAGAGTAGACATCATCTCACATGCCAGCAGCTTCTTTCTGTTTCATACATATCCAATTTGTTTATACAGTATACTATTCTGTAATGTTTAAAGGGTTCATTCTGCATGTATTTTGTGGCTGGCTGTTATCTTGAGTGAGTGTGGCATTTTAATGTGTACTTTAATGTAAATTGTAAATTGTGTACACTTCAAAGTACAGGGTTAAAAAAAGAAGAAGCTGCCATGCTCACAGTAAAGACTGTAAGACTGTTTATGTTATGTTGGTTATTGGAGAGAACCAGTTACATTTAAATATGTATGCTAACATATGCTGCTAACGATGCTATGAAGTGCTTTGTTAAATGTTAATCACAGGATGTATTTGCAGATAACAAACAAAACAAACTTAAGATTACTGTTGTTGGTTTTTTTTAATTTTTATTAAAGCAAATCTTCGTTAGGCCTATTTTTGCAGTTTAACTAAATTGAAAAAAAAATTAAGTACTGTTATAAAAACATTGTGTATGTGTGCATATATATATATATATATATATATATATATATATATATATATATATATATATATATTATCTGTACTTAAACTTTTTTTATCATTCTTTAAAGATAATTTTTCTGTTGACTGTATTTTAACAATTAATGTATGTTAAAATTAAAAGATTTCATGGTATTATAAGGAGATTTTTGTGTAAGAATAACAGTAATAAACCGTAATCATATGATAAGAAATTACTGTTTAATTTTTTTTTTTACAGTTTATCTATGTATTTATTTTTCATGACAGTATTTTTCTGTTTTTAAACAGACATTTTTTGCGCCCCTGCTGCCAGAAAATTACCGGTTTTTTAGGTTTTTTTTTTTTTTTTTTTTTTTTTTTTTTTTTTTTTTTTTACAGTGAAATGTAAATGGTCTGAAAGGATACCTAACATATCTACCATTTTAAAGCTGACTTGAAGATTTACTGTGAAACACTGAAAGGACTCTCAAACCGCAAAGCATTCAGAACGATGGATATCTTCAAAGAATTAAATTCCTCTTCTTTATTTTAATTATACACGTATACCTCCTTTCCTTTATGTTATGTTTTCTTTATTTTCTTTTCTTTAATATGTAATTTGAATGTTCTTTAATTTCATTGATATGAATGTTATCTTTATTGCTCTTTATAATGATGCTTTAGAATAACTTAGAACAGTATATGTGAAACATTTGTATCTATTGTATTGTCATATGTAATTATGGAAATAAAAAAAATAAAAAATAAAAAAAAAAACACATTCCAGCCCGATCTGGCCCGCCCCTCCACTCCACTCCACCCTGTAGAGTTCCACCGGCATGACATACATGCGGATTACCCAGGACATTCTAAAACGCTTAACGTGAAAAACGCTTAACGTGGCTTACTGTACTAAGACAGTGATATTAAAAGACCAAACTCAGTACACATCATATTAATAAACCATACTATGTATAAAAAAATAAGATGAGCCCAGAATATGAACGCAACGCGTTTAATTACACGTTAAGCATTTTCTTCCATAGAAAACCGTTATAAGAAAACGCTTAACGTGGCTTACTGTTACACTAAAAAATGTTGGGTTGAAAAGAACCCACTTTGGGTTGTTTTGCAACCCATGGCTGGGTCAAATATGGACAAACCCAACTGTGGTTATTTTAACCTAACATGTTGGGTTGTACAACCAACCCAACACTATGGGTTGATTGTTTAACCCATCTTATGAGTAGTGATCATTTTTTGCTGGGTTAACAACCCAATGTGTAGGTAATGTGTTTCAAGCTGTTTATAAACAGTTTGAAAGGACCATATCAGTATTTTCTGCAGTTTTTGTGAATTTATAATTCGGGTGTTCATTGCATTCCTAAAGAGAGTGTGTCATAGTTTTATATATCACTACCTTCACTTATTGTAACTATATACAGACAAAAAATAGAAAGCATACTTCATTGAGAAACCATAAGTATATTTTCATTCTGAATTAACAATAAAACATATAAACAATTTCAATTCATACAATTTCTGTTCACAAATCCTTAATTTCATAAATGGTTTTGTTTCAAAAGTACATAAACATTACAACATAAGGTTAACAAGAGTGGCACAAGAACACAGTGGAAAGAGCATAAAAAAATGCATTATCAGCTAACAAATGTTGTGGTACTGCTTAGCAAGACAAATAACAACGCAGCAGTCTTATTGAAGGCGATTCTGTTCCTGGGAGTTTGTAGACAACGGTCTGCAGAAACTCCCACACTGGTGCGCACTGCTTTGGGAAATGAATGTCCAAAACATTAAAAAAAAAAAAAGTTTAAAGCAAATTACCCTCTACTTTAATTTGCATAAACACTCTTTTTTTGCATCACCTTGTTCATCATTCCATATACCCAGTCTCTTCATGCCATTAACTCCCTCTGTCATTTCAGACCCTGCCACTTCCCCCTACCATGCAGTAACCCCGGTTTTCCTGCTCCCTGCACCACCTGATCTCACCTATATATATATATATATATATATATATACACACACACACACACACACACACACGCACACACACACACACACATACGCACACACGCTCCTGCTCTTCATGATTGTTCGTACCGCTGTCAGTCCCAGTATCCAACCGCCGCTCGACTTCCATAGGAATTAATTGAAAACACACGCTCACCTCCGCTAAAAACGCACCAGTAGAAGAGTAGGCCTAGTTTTGGTGGCAGGCCACTGAAAGCATCCGTAGCGCCGATTGGATACTGGGACTGACAGCGGTACGAACAATCATATATATATATATATATATATATATATATATATATATATATATATATATATATATATATGCACTATACTATACTATACTATATACTATATACATATACTATATATATATTGGGGGGGGGGGGGGGGGGGGGGGGGGGGTTTGGGATATGATTGCCCCCCCCTGGTGCCCCCCCAATCTCATTGGGCTAGATTTACTGTCAACCTGAAAATGCCCACCGCCATTGGACCAGAGCGCTGTCAGTATAAAGCATGTTAAATTACTAATTAATGTCTGTGTGATTTTTTTATTTAAAATTTATTGGAACAGATCTGTGTTGTCCAATCCATGCAAAATACAAAAATGTAATACCATCTATATTAGGGCACAGGGCATTGCACAAGATTTTGGAAATCGTGCTTAATATTTTCTAAACCAGTATTAATTTTCAGTTGAATTTTCTGATTGCTCCCCCCCCCCCCCCCCCCCCGACTGGTTCTTGGTCCCCCCCTGTGCCCCCCCCCCCCCCCCCCATTTATAAAATCCTGGAATCGCCCCTGCATAGGTCACATATTTCAGACTATGAGTCTTAATGACTCAGTTACATAGGTCACATATTTCAGACTAAAACGTCGAAATTTGACCAAATGAGACGTTTCAATCATTCAAAAAGAAAAAAAAAAGTCGGAAGTTGAACAGAAGTACAAAGAGTCGTTGTGCTATCAAGATGATGCAACGCACCGTCTCGTTGCATTGGTGTGAACTGTGGCAGCTTTCAGAGCGTTGCAGACCGGAGCACTGCAAGTTCGGTCTGAAAGTTGAACTCGCTATGCACCCTCCCGCCCACACACACACACACACACACACACACACACACACACACACACACACACACACAGAGACAGAGATACACACGCTAATGGTGAAAGAAAGATTGGTAAGTGTCTTGATACAGAGTGAAATTGTAAGTTGTTTTTAATTACCTGCTTACCTTTAGCGTTTTCTTGAGGTAAAGGAAAGGGGATATTTTGGTTTGCTATGGAAAACTGTAGTCTAGCTAGAGTGAACAAGCAAAATACAAGAAATTGTTAACTTAGCAAGCTAATCACAACTCTTTATTCTTTGCCAATAATATAACCTATCTCTATAATAGGCATATAAAACAATATCAATCCCCATAGAATGTTGTTGTCACTGAACACTAAATGTCATAGGGTCCCTGTTAATGCTATTACCGTTGTATCCTTCAATTCATTGAGCAGATGAGATGGATATTCGAAGATATTTTAGCAGAGAGAAAGAGAAGCAGCCGGAGGAGATTGGCAGGCCAGTTGATTCTGAGGGAGCCGGTGTGATTGAGGTCAGTAATGGTCTATAGGTCTAAGGATTGTTTTGTGTTCTTCTAACAATAAGCATTTGTTGGCAGGTCTAGGCACAACCTACTAAATTAATTTAGTACTACTAATTTAATAACTCAATTATTTCAATTAGATGCTAGCTATACCAATTTAACTTTCTGCATTCATTGGCTGTGATAAATTAAATATATACGTAGATCCATCCATCCATCCATCTTCTTCCGCTTATCCGGGGCCGGGTCGCGGGGGCAGCAGTCTAAGCAGAGATGCCCAGACTTCCCTCTCCCTAGACACTTCCTCCAGCTCTTCTGGGGGGACACCGAAGCGTTCCCAGGCCAGCCGGGAGACATAGTCTCTCCAACGTGTCCTAGGTCTTCCCCGGGGCCTCCTCCCAGTGGGACGTGCCCGGAACACCTCCCGGGGAAGGCGTCCAGGAGGCATTCGAAACAAATGCCCGAGCCACCTCAACTGACCCCTCTCGATGTGGAGGAGCAGCGGCTCTACTCTGAGCTCCTCCCGAGTGACCGAGCTTCTCACCCTATCTCTAAGGGATCGCCCAGCCACCCTGCGGAGAAAGCTCATTTCGGCCGCCTGTATCCGGGATCTTGTCCTTTCGGTCATGACCCAAAGCTCATGACCATAGGTGAGAGTAGGAACGTAGATTGACCGGTAAATAGAGAGCTTTGCCTTGCGGCTCAGTCGGAAAAGGGTGGCTTGCTCCCTTCAGGTTGGTGGGGAGATCCTTCCTCAAGTGGAGGAGTTTAAGTATCTTGGGGTTTTGTTCACGAGTGAGGGAAGGATGGAACGGGAGATTGACAGACGGATCGGTGCAGCTTCTGCAGTAATGCGGTCGATGTACCGGTCTGTTGTGGTGAAGAAGGATATACGTAGATGTTACCTATAAATGTAGGCTAAAGATGAGCAAATGCCCACAGATACACATGTGAAACTAAAATGAAAGCAATCCTTCATACATTAGTGTAATGTAATAGTTTTATAGACAAAAATAATATATACAAACTTTGTTTCTCCAAATAAATCAACATATTGTTCTCGCTGAAAACCGCTCCCTCCTGAGGCGATTCAAAAGCCCGCGCGTCAGATAACTGAAGCATTGGGTTGATTTGAGACAGGAGTTGGGCTGATACGTCGGGGTGGGGGAGGGGTGCACTGTTTCAACTGTCAGTGAAAATGACCCAACGACTGAGTTACACATAAAACTACCCAACACTGAGAAAATAACCCAATTAAATGACCCAAACGGCTTAACCCAGTGTTTGAGTTGAAAAAATAACCCAACATTTTTTAAAAGACCAAACTCATATAAACCATATGCATAAAAAAATAAGATGAGCCCAGAATATGAACGCAGCGCGTTTAATTACACGTTAAGCATTTTCCTCCATAGAAAACCATAAGAAAACGCTGTTGAGTAAAAAAAAAAAAAAAAAACGTTTCCTCTTCAACGCCCTTTTGTGAACACGCCCCTTTTTAGAGCACATGGTTGCCTACAACCATTCACAAATCTTTGTTTTTGAACGTTCAATCACCACACAATGTAATCTTTTGAAATGCGTGTAACTGTCATTAGGTATATATAAGGCACTGTCAGTGGCACTGACACCACAACCTGTCATTTGTGCATCCTTGTTAGAGTCGCTGTATAGGTCATTCAGTTGCATTCAGATTTTTGGAATCGAAATTTCTTTATAAAAAGCCTTTTTAAAGGCTACAACTCATTTTCACTGGTGTCATACTAATTACCAGGGTATTCTTAATATACATATATTATATAATATTATATTATAGTATATTATATTATTACTAATATTATATATTATAGTATATTATATTTCTATAGTATAGTATATTTTCTATATTTCTAGTCTTTTTTCCCCCTTTGTTGTCTATTCACATCGACACAGGTGAATAAAAAAAATGACTTTAATGCAAAAACAGTCAGAGTTTACACTTAAAGAAGCAGAAGCAATTCTAGATGATGTTGATAAATACAAGGAGTTAATTTCCAGCGAACCACCAACAAATTTGAAACAACACAATTAAATGTGTTAACACTGTGAATGAAATAGTGCAGGTTTCATGATCAATAAAATTGATAGTGAACTGTTGCAAATACCCCAGAAAGAAAAAAGAAAAAATATAGTATAAAATATATATTATATTATTCCATATAAATATATATATAAATATATATGTTCCTGCTAAAACCAAGTATATGTTACCTCCATTGTCTTCCTGGTCCTCCATGTCTCCAGTCCTGTAACTCCGCTACTCGCCGGTTCCCTCGTGTGTGTGTGTGTGTGTGTGTGTGTGTGTGTGTGTGCGCGCGCGCTCCGTCTGTCATCCACGATCTCCTCCATCTTCTACAACAAAATAAACTGTCAGTATTCACTCTGGTTACATTCACGTTTAATGAGAAATTTAGCTCATTGCTTTAACTCTGTTACTTATACACATTTATCAATGGGTGTCCAGCCACATCGCATTTTCTATAATGGATATGGTAAGAAAATAATTAAACGCATTGCGTTCATATTCTGGGCTCATCTTATTTTTTTATGCATAGTATGGTTTATTAAGGGGCGTGTTCACAAAAGGGCGTTGAAGAGGAAAATATTTTTTTTTTACTCCACAGCGTTTTCTTATAACGGTTTTCTATGGGAGGAAAATGCTTAACGTGTAATTAAACGCGTTGCGTTCATATTCTGGGCTCATCTTGTTTTTTTATACATAGTATGGTTTATTAATATGATGTGTACTGAGTTTGGTCTTTTAATATCACTGTCTTAGTGCAGTAAGTCACGTTATGCGTTTTTCACGTTAAGCGTTTTAGAATGTCCCGATTACCCCACCTTCCTCTACCCGGATGGGGAAAACTCCAACATGTTGCGAAAGAGCTAGAGAGAAAAGAGGTCACTCACCGGTTCTCTGATGTACCATCACGTGGAGCCAACCTCCTCCAATCCCAGTGTGTGTGTATGTATATATATATATATATATTATAGTTTTTATTGAATTTAATTTATTATTTAAGCAAACGAATTCAAATAACTGTGGGTTATTTACACATATGGACAGGCTGGAGTGTTGCTGGATGGTTGATTAAATTTTTTTTTTACTGATTTGTATTTTATTACTCATTTGTTTTTATATAAAAATGGGCTGGTGTTTTTTTGAAGCCTGATTTGACAGTAGATTTGTATTATATATATAAGGAAAGTAATTTCTAAATTTGTGTTTTCTTTTGATAAATGATCTGCTTTTCACTTGTCACTTGTGTGTTTTGATTTGTTGATGCTTTTTTTTACAACTCAGCACTGAATATTACTTGAATACTTTTATTTATTTATTGCCTGTTACTTTTTAAAAGTATCCATTACTTTTTTTGTTGGTTACACAAGTTATGGCCATTCATATTAAGAAAGATATTTTTCGTGGTATCAGAATAGAAGATACAGAGATTAAATGCACACAATTAGCCGATGACGCCACCCTTTTCTTAAGAGACTATACTGAAATTGAAAAAGCAATTCATTGTCTGAAGTTATTTTCGCCTGTATTTGAATATTAACAAATGTGAGCTTATGGTACTAGGTTAATGTAATTTTACAGCAATATGCAATATTCCCGTGAAAGAAGTTGTGGAATATTTGGGGATAAAGATCTAAAATATGGAGAAGTGAGTTAAACTTCGCTCCTATCATTCAATCATTTGAAAAGAAACTGAATTCTTGGCTGATGAGAGATATCTCTTTAACTGGTCGTGTGTTACTTGTTAAAGCTGAGGGTTTATCTAGGTTGGTTTATACTGCTCAATATCATGGAGAGCAGCCAAACGTGTTCTTGAAAGAAACAGAATTGGCTCACAGTCATACAACACTTACTCACAGGGATTCAGAGTGACTCAGTGATGATGCATCAAGTTCTGTGGAGGAGAATATAGTGACTGCGATTGTGACTTTGTGGAAGCAATGGACCTTGCTGAAAATAATGACATCACTGACCAGAAAAACTGATGATGATGTAGTTTAGTTCATTGGATTCATTTGGGTAAGATATAACTGAACTCTAAGTAACATTGGGTCACGTTAACTAGGTTTCCATCCAATTTTTTATTTTTTTTTGCGGAAAAAGTGTTTGCGCGCCAAAATTAAGCTGATGAAAATGCTAAATATTGATAGTGTCAGCAGCATAATATTTTTCTGCTTAACTTTAGCAAATGCGCCAAATGTCGAGAAATGTTGTTTTGAAACCGTTTTTGTCAAGAACAATGGCATTAAAATAAAACTAAAAACAACAGTGTCACCCGATGAATCACCTCACAACAAACCGTGGAGAGGAATACTTGAACTAAATTGAGCAGAACTCGAGTAAACAGTGGCGAGGAACACATGAACTAAATTGAGCAGAACTCGAGTAAACCGTGGAGAGGAACACTTGAACTAAATTGAGCAGAACTCGAGTAAACCGGGAGGAACACTTGAACTAAATTGAGCAGAACTCGAGTAAACCGTGGAGAGGAACACATGAACTAAATTGAGAAAAACTCGAGTAAACCGTGGAGAGGAACACATGAACTAAATTGAGCAGAACTCGAGTAAACCGTGGAGAGGAACACATGAACTAAATTGAGCAGAACTCGAGTAAACCGTGGAGAGGAACACATGAACTAAATTGAGCAGAACTCGAGTAAACCGTGGAGAGGAACACATGAACTAAATTGAGCAGAACTCGAGTAAACCGTGGAGAGGAACACTTGAACTAAATTGAGCAGAACTCGAGTAAACCGTGGATAGGAACACATGAACTAAATTGACCAGAACTCGAGTAAACTGTGCTGAGGAACACTTGAACTAAATTGAGCAGAACTCGAGTAAACCGTGGATAGGAACACATGAACTAAATTGAGCAGAACTCGAGTAAACCCTGGTGAGGAACACTTGAACTAAATTGAGCAGAACTCGAGTTCTGCTCAATTTCATTAATTCTTGATGGAATTTTTTTTTATTATGTGAAATTGAAATTATTATAAGATAATTATAAGGCCTGTTGTTCCTTTAAATACTAAGTTGGATATGTGTGGGACATTTTAAGTTGCTTTGTACGCAAATAACGTAGTGCAGCGTTCTCTGCACGTACGGACTCAGTGAAATTACCTATTCACTAAGGCACTGGAGTGGAGCGATCATATCGCGTGCATGCAGTCATGTGCAGTGTTTATGTGCAAGAGAAAGTTTGTGACAAAGTAAGTTTCCATCTGTATATTGTTAATGACACAGATTGTCACTGTATCCTAACTGCGCTAAGTTAGACCATGTTTGTGGTGTAGTTGATGTTTAGCGATCTTTCTCAGTGTAATTTGATCCTGCTTAACGAGCTGATTATCCCGCTAGCATCACGGCTCGTATTGTTCATATTTACTAGTTATTACCTTGAAGTGAATATCTCTGTGGATAATATCTTTCACTGGTTATCATTTAGTACTGCCTGTAATAATGCAACCCGGTATCACGCCGAGGCGTGAAATAGACACGCCGGTCCACTCGCGGATGCGTGTCTATTTCACGCTTTGCCTCCTCCAGGCGTGTACATGACACGCGCGCGTCTACGTAGAATACCGGCAGGGGGCGATCGTTTCCTCGACGCCAACAACTGTCCGCGCACCAAAGAGGAAGCGATACATCGCGTTCTCCACTTCCGGGTTTATTTTTGTATATAAATACACTTTTTAAATAAATATATATATATATATATATATATATATATATATATATATTTATATATATATATTTATATATATATATTTATATATATATATATATTTATTTGTTTATTTACATCAGCACAAGATACTCGACAGCCCACACACACACACACACACACACACACACACACACACACGTATAACAACGTTAGGCTACAGCAACGTTAGGATTTCTTCATGAAAGCAGCACTATGTAATGAACCTTTATTTGTCACATATGGTCACAAGTGAAAGTAACCGGCGAAATTGGCCGGCATCCCGCCCGCACGAACGTGCAACGCGACGACAACGGTATCGCTTCCTCTCTGGTGCGCGGAGAGTTGTTGGCGTCGAGGAAACGATCGCCCCCTGACGGTATTCTACGTAGACGCGCGCGTGTCATGTACACGCCTGGAGGAGGCAAAGCGTGACACCGACACGCATCCGCGAGTGGACCGGCGAATAATGAAGACAGTCCGATTTCTATAATCTACATTTTGGTGTTTTGTCAATATAATTGCATTATGCAGTTTATTACAGACTTATGTTTCTTGAGTTATAGTTCATGTATCAGTGCACTTTACAGAGATGTTTATATTTGAGTTTGCTATCTATTAAGTTGTTGAATAATTTAGACAGTGAATATTTATTTCTGTTATATCATTTATTTCAGAAACTACGAAGTACAATGTATATGGTCACTCTTGTGCAATAAACTACTAAACTCTATCTGATGACTCCAACTCCCTGACCAGAGTTCTGCAGCGGTTAGTAATATAATCCACCAGTTTTCAGTGGGGCAATCCCCAACAAGGCCAATATTCTATTCTATTCTATTCTATTCTCTATTTTACGCATGAGTGTGTGTTTTTTTGTACATTTCCACTGTCAATAACAGAACATTGCAAAAAGTGGATGGAAACTTTTTGGTAATGTGGATTTATCAATCATTGAATTGTGAAAACTTTACAGCTTATATAATGGCGCACATGATTAATGGTGTATGATATAAAATTGTGTTCTCATTGCTCATGGCCTCTCAACCTCTTTTCTCATATAGATGACAATTTTCTATGAATTGATGATCAGTCAAACTACAGAATTTTTGGACATTTAAAACCCAAGTTTGTAAAACACTGAAGAGATGAATCTGCTCCCACTCTATCATCACCCAGCCATCATATGTCTGTCCCACAACCGGACTCGCAGCGGATTTCAAAAGGAGATTACAGGCAGTGGTATCTTGTCATCAAAGTGAGATTTAAAGGGAAACAGTGAATGAAATGTTAATATAGTCATATGGTAAACTGACAGATACTATAGAGCAAGTATGAGTCTGTGGTAATTGGCAGTTTTTAAGGGATGTTTCCATCCTATTTCTAGCATGTCTAGCTCATTCCTTAAAAAACATTGTTGACCCTGAATAGACCTAAACACTTTTTGCCTCTTCTTTAAACTATTCTGGAGAAGCTGGTCTTTTTTTAACTAAAAACAATGTCTCTCATCACCAATCAAAGCATAAGGCATGCGCATGTACATTTTCATGCAAAAATCATGATCATAAAATTAAGAACCAACTTAGTGACCCAAAGGTGTATTATGCACTCCGCCTTTTTTACCTGTTGTTTGTTGCAACCGGACTGTCATGTTTATTCTTGTCAGCATTTGGGACTGCTGTTTCCTTAACTCTGCCATTTAGATGTCATGTCACTCACCTGTGGTTTCTCGTTTGTGCAATCATCTTCACCTGCACCTCATTTACCCCAGTGTATTTTAGCTCTGTCCTTGTTCTCCCCTGTTACTTGGTCTTTGTAAGAGATGTCTGCCTGGCTCCCTGAGTTTTTGAGACCCTGTGACATAGTAAGGCACTTGTTTAAGATATTTGCATCTGTGTATTTTTCTCCCCTCGTGGAGTTTTTCTTTATATACCTCCATCTGAGAAGAACCTTTGTTGTAATTCTTGACATCATCTTTTGTTTATTAAACTATCTTACCTGAGACCTCGTATCCTGTTTCGATTGGATCCTACCCCAGCTTTCTGGTGGCTCAGTGGTATTACCGCTTAGCTCTTACACCAGAGACCCGGGTTCTGACAGAAAGACCAAGTCACACACATGGATCCAGAAACACTCACTTATAAGGACCTGGTGGCAGTGATGGTTCAGCATGAGTTGGCGTATCAACGCCATGAAGCAGTTCTCACCCGTCAGGAGGAACTGATGGCCAAGCACTCTGATCTTCTCGCTGATGTGATGGGATCTATTGGCCAGCTTTTTCAACGGATTCCAGAGAGTTCACCTCCTCCAGCACCTCGTCTGCCTCCCATTGAGAGACCCCAAGTAGTCGCTGAGCCTCGGCTTCCACCTCCTAAGCCCTTTTCGGGGAATGCCAATTCATGTGGAGGATTTCTGACTCAATGTTCCCTGACATTTGAACTCCAGCCCTCAAGCTTCCCCACTGACTGCTCTAAGATTGCCTACATCATCACTCTCCTTGCAGATAAGGCACTTTCCTGGGCCTCCGTGGTATGGGAATCTCAGGATGTCTGTTGTAGCACATATGCTCTCTTTGTGGAGGAGTTCAAGCGGGTGTTCGACCATCCAGTGAGTGGTCGGGAGTCTTCCAGGCAACTACTCACCCTTAAGCAGACTTTGCTATAGAGTTCCGGACCATTGCATCCGGTAGTGGATGGAACAACGAAGCTCTAATGGCCTGCTTTCAGGGAGGGTTGTCCGGACCCATTCTGGACGAGCTAGTTACTCGCGAACCCGCGACTGATCTCGAGTCTTTGATCACCATGGCTATCCGACTGGACAATCGGCTAAGGGAGAGAGAGTCAACCCGTCGCAAGACGTCTCCGCCCCGATTGTCTGGAAACAGGCAACCCTATCCTGCACGCATCTCCTCGCCCAGTTCTGAGAAACTCGAGCCCCCGGAGGACATGCAGTTGGGGCGTTCCAGACTCTCCCCTGCTGAGAGGGATCGCCGCATGAGGGAGAATCGCTGCCTTTACTGTGGTGCATCTGGGCATTTCCGTCTCCACTGTCCCGAGCTTCCGGGAAACGACCGTCCCCGCCCAGTTACAGGAGGGCTGTGATGGGGAAGATTAGTGCTCCTCCCCCCAATGCTGTGCTTTCCGTTCATGTAACACTCTCCTGGGAGGGCCATCAACATCAGGTCCGAGCCATGATTGACTCCGGGGCCGCTGGCGACTTCCTGGACCGTACTCTGGTCAGGAGGCTTGGAATACCTACCCAATTACTTCCTCGACCCCAAACCGTTACTGCTCTAGATGGCAGACCTTTGGAACCAGGCTGCATTACGGAGATCACTTATCCTCTTCGTCTCACTGTTCTCCAGCACCAACATATGGAGGAGTTTTATCTGATTGACTCTCCTGAGTTCCCTGTGATCTTGGGTTATCCTTGGCTGCACCAACACAACCCTTGCATCGACTGGCTAGCTGGAACCATCCTTAGTTGGGGCACTGCATGCCAGGTTACCTGTCCCCTCTCGAGTCCCCCAGCCCTGAGTCCCGAGTCTCAAGAACCCATCAACCTGTCTCGAGTCCCTAGTGTCTACCACTGCTTCCAGGCTGTCTTTAGTAAGTCCCGAGCCACTTCCCTTCCACCACACCGCTCCTATGATTGCGCCATCAACCTTCTCCCTGGCACTTGTCCCACTAGAGGTCGGATCTTTTCCCTGTCTCCTCCCGAGCGTGTCGCTATGGACACGTACATCAAGGAGTCCCTTGCGGCTGGCATCATCCGTGCTTCCATTTCCCCAGCAGGAGCAGGCTTCTTCTTTGTGGGGAAGAAGGATGGAGGACTCAGGCCGTGCATCGATTACCGGGCACTCAATAAAATCATGGTTCGTAATCGCTACCCCCTTCCTCTGACGGCCTCCGCCTTTGAGCTACTTCAAGGGGCTTTCATTTTCTCCAAACTGGATCTACGCAACGCCTACCATCTTGTGCGGATTAAGCAAGGGGATGAATGGAAGACGGCCTTCAACACTCCCACGGGTCACTATGAGTACCTGGTGATGCCGTTCGGGCTCACCAATGCCCCAGCAGTCTTCCAGGCCCTAATAAATGATGTACTCCGGGACATGCTAAATAAGTTTGTTTTTGTCTACTTGGATGACATTTTAATCTTTTCAAGGTCTCTCGAGGAGCATGAAGGGCATGTCAGTGCTGTTATCCAAGGCCTCCTGAATAACCATCTCTATGTGAAACCTGAGAAATGTGAGTTCCACGTCACCCATGCTCAGTTTCTCGGTTTTATCATCACCCCAGGTCATGTTGAGATGGACCCCAAGAAGGTCGAGGCAGTCCTGAAATGGCCTACCCCTACTACAGTCAAGGAGGTTCAACACTTCATCGGCTTTGCTAACTTCTATAGGAGGTTTATCAAGAACTTCAGCTCTGTAGCTGCGCCCTTAACAGCACTGACTAAGGGAGGTGTCACCAAGATCTGCTGGTCCTCAGAGGCAGAAGGAGCCTACCGTGACCTCAAGCGTCGCTTCACATCGGCACCTATACTCTCAGTTCCCGATCCTGAGAGACCTTTTGTGGTGGAGGTGGATGCATCGGATGTGGGAGTAGGGGCCATCCTTTCTCAGAGAGGGGAGGATGATAGGATGCACCCTTGTGCCTTCATGTCTCATCGCCTGTCGGAGGCGGAACGCAACTACCACGTCGGGGATAGGGAACTTCTTGCGGTGAAGCTCGCCTTGGAGGAGTGGCGCCACTGGCTTGAGGGGGCTCAACACCCTTTCCAGGTTCTCACAGACCACAAGAACCTTGAGTACCTGCAGCAGGCTAAGCGACTCAATCCTCGCCAAGCTCGATGGTCTTTATTCTTTCATCGTTTTCAGTTCCTTCTGTCCTACAGGCCCGGCACCAAGAACGGCAAGCCAGATGCCTTGTCCCGAGCTTACTCTCCTGAATCACAAGAAAAGTCACTTGAATTGATCATCCCCAAGGCTAGGATCGGCGCGCCTCTGCGCTGGGAACTTGAAAGGGAGATACATGAGGCCCAAGCCCAAGAACCAGACCCAGGAGGTGGTTCCCCAGGTCGCCTGTTCGTTCCTCGATCCGTCCGAGCCCGGGTCCTACAGTGGGGTCATGACTCTCCCCTGACATGCCACCCTGGTATTGCACGTACCCTGGACTTCCTCCAGCGGCAGTTCTGGTGGCCTTCCATCAAGGAGGATGTAAGGAGCTTTGTGGAGGCCTGTCCAGTGTGCTGCCAAGGGAAGTCGAGGCGCCAGCAGCCTTTAGGACTCCTGCACCCCTTGCCCGTTCCCCATAGACCATGGTCGCACATATCTCTGGATTTGATCACAGGTCTCCCCCCATCCCAGGGCAACTCTGTCATCCTGGTTATTGTGGACCGATTCTCGAAGGCCGCCCGATTAATTCCCTTACCCAAACTACCTTCAGCCAAAGAGACTGCTGCACTCCTGATGAATCACGTCTTCAGAATCTTTG
The DNA here is from genome assembly GCA_032164185.1 of Moxostoma hubbsi. Classification (NCBI taxonomy): domain Eukaryota; kingdom Metazoa; phylum Chordata; class Actinopteri; order Cypriniformes; family Catostomidae; genus Moxostoma; species Moxostoma hubbsi. The sequence goes on from JAVLUX010000007.1 coordinate 41,294,426, forward strand.
GTATCCCTCAAGATGTCGTCTCCGATCGAGGTCCCCAGTTTTCATCTCGATTCTGGGGGGCCTTTTGTAAATTGATCGGGTCATCTGCCAGCTTGTCATCTGGGTTCCATCCTGAATCTAATGGCCAGACAGAACGGGTCAACCAAGACCTCGAGACCACCCTACGCTGCATGGTGGCCAACAACCCCACCTCATGGTCCACCTTCATTGTGTGGGCAGAATATGCCCACAACACCCTCCGATCATCTGCCACGGGACTGTCTCCCTTCGAGTGTCAGTTTGGCTATCTGCCTCCACTGTTTCCCGAGGATGAGGCACAGGTCGGTGTCCCATCCGGCCAACACTTTGTGCGACGCTGCCAGTTGACCTGGAAGAAGGCTAGACGTGTGCTTCTCCAGACCTCCATGAGGTACCAGCACCAGGCTAACCGTCATCGACAAGGGGCTCCCAACTTCCGGGCCGGCCAACGGGTCTGGCTGGCTACCAAGAACTTACCTCTTCGGGTTGAATCTAGGAAACTTGCCCAGAAGTTCATTGGCCCTTTCCGTATTGCCAGGAAAGTAAACCCTGTATCTTACCGTTTGTACCTTCCTCGTTCTCTTAGAATTAACCCTACCTTTCATGTGTCTTTATTAAAACCTGTTTTGTCTTCTCCTTTTGCCCCCCCACACAGACCCCCTCCGCCCCCCAGGATCATTGATGGCCAGCCAGCCTTCACGGTCCGCCGGATATTGGACTCTCGATGGATCCAGAACTCCTTGCAGTATCTGGTGGACTGGGAGGGTTATGGGCCAGAAGAACGCTCCTGGGTTCTGTCCAAGGACATTCTGGACTGCAGCTTGATTCGAGAATTTCGTGCCCGCATACCGGGGTGTTCTGGAGGGAACGTCAGGAGCCGTCCCTAGGGGAGGGGGTCCTGTCAGCATTTGGGACTGCTGTTTCCTTAACTCTGCCATTTAGATGTCATGTCACTCACCTGTGGTTTCTCGTTTGTGCAATCATCTTCACCTGCACCTCATTTACCCCAGTGTATTTTAGCTCTGTCCTTGTTCTCCCCTGTTACTTGGTCTTTGTAAGAGATGTCTGCCTGGCTCCCTGAGTTTTTGAGACCCTGTGACATAGTAAGGCACTTGTTTAAGATATTTGCATCTGTGTATTTTTCTCCCCTCCTGGAGTTTTTCTTTATATACCTCCATCTGAGAAGAACCTTTGTTATAATTCTTGACATCATCTTTTGTTTATTAAACTATCTTACCTGAGACCTCATATCCTGTTTCGATTGGATCCTACCCCAGCTTTCTGGAGACCCGGGTTCTAGGCTGGTTTCTGACAATTCTGTTGGTTACTGTTTTCCATGTCTTTTATTTTGAAAAAGTTAAGTTCCTGTTTCCCAGTCATGTGATGTCCTTTCCCTCCATGTTCATGTGTCTTGTTTTCATTGGTTTATTGTTTAATAATATTGTTTAGAGTTCATTGGTTTATGTTCCCCCATGTCATGTATTTAAGCCCTCATGTTTGCCATTGTCCTTTGTCAAGTATTGTTAAGGTAACACTGTTGTTTTGTTCAAGTCATTGTCATGTTTAAGTCAAGTCCAGTTAAGCCTATGTTCATTGTTAATGTTTTGTTAAGTTCACGTTTAATATTAGGGTTACTTGGTATCACGTTTGCAAAAATAAACTGCACTTGGGTTCTACACTTCATCGTCTTCGTCATTGCCAGCTACAACAGACGTTACACTGACACTGGTGTTATCTGTGATTCTGCCCCATACTGTGACACACAGATGAATGCTATTTTTTTTAAGGGAATAATTAAAAGTAGCAAGAGATGCTCACTGAAATCTAAAGTTGTGCTCTGGATTGTAGAGCTACACATGCACTGACTCTTTGTTATCACTATTCTGTGGCTACACTACAAAAGTGCCTTTTGATTGTGCCTTCCTTTGATGATATATTGAGGCTTTGCTGATACTGATGAGTATTTTGTTCTGGAAAGAAATATAAACACTTAAGTATTGTGATAGATTAAAGGGTTACTTCACCTCTGGGAAGATGAATGTGTATTTAAAATTGGTCATTTATATAGTATAAATGTGAAATTATTTTTCAATTTGAAGCATTCTAGACAGAGAAAAGGCAGAAAATGTATTTTTTACACATGTGGCTGAAAGACAACAACTCCCAGAATGCACTTGCTTTGCTGCCCTTAGGAGGCCACTCCCAAACAACGCCTACCGGTTACAGGCGACAGTATCTGAAAATATGATACAACTATTCTTACTTTGATACATCGTGACTCTATAAATCGTGAGTTAGTTGATAAATTGACTGACTACGCGGGAAGAACATTATAATTCCATGTGTCCAAACTCTGTACATGACGTCTTAGTAACAAAAAAGAACAAAATACTCACTCCGTTTGTCCCTGCGGGCTTCGGCTGGCGTTTCCAATTTATCTTCGGGATCCTAAAATAAGTTTCCAGGACTCCCCTGTCCATGTGTGATACAAAACTTGGGTGCTCATGTTATCGGTGCAGTTTCATCACCGGATTCAGCGATCTCGTCCAGTGTCGCTGAAATTCGCTACAGCAATAGGACTTTCTATCTGTTTCCATTGGCGCACAGCGAGAGCACTGACACCACCAGTCCGCCCCGACTCGAGTCTGAATATAATTTAACACACTCTTCCTCCTGCCTGCCAAGCAGGTTTTGCTCCCCTGCTACAACAGCTGCTCCAGCCTCTGTTCATCGCTGTATTGCGGCACGTACGGGTAGCGCGAGCATCAGATTCTCTCAACAGATCTTCGTAATCCCCTTCTGCCATTTCAACTTCAAAACTAACTTCCGCAATAGTGATTAGTCTACTTGTATACAAACTTTCTACACAGAGCAAGAGCCTGTTTTCTTAGCTTCTACAGAAAGATGGCTGACACTATCTTCACATTCTGTGAGTGAGATCCCGCCCCATATGGGCGTGGTGAAAATACGCGGAATACTGGCTGTAATTTTGAGCCTCTGGACCAAAAATCCTCTGATGACGCAAAATGACGATTTTTGCGTCATCGGAGGATTTTTTCCAGACTAAAAATAAATAAATCTCTCGTCTCAGGGGGATATGAGGGGGGGGGGGAGCTCGGTAATTAGAAAATACTACTGGTTTTCTACTGATACAAAGCTTAATGCTAAATCCTGAAGTAACCCTGTAAAAAAGGTTGCTGTAAATTTTACAGTAACTTTCTGCCAGTTGGATACTTATTAAAAGTAAAAATGACTAACGTGTTCATTCTCTCTCTCTCTCTCTCTCTCTCTCTCTCTCTCTATAATACTTCAATACTTTAGACCTGCACTCACTGAGTACTTTATTAGGAACAATATTGCCCTAAAAAATTGCCCGACATGGTCTTCTGCTGTTCCCATCCGCCTCACGATTCGACTTGTGCATTCGGAGATGCTATTCTTCTCACTACAATTGTAGAGAGTGGTTATCTGAGTTTCCATAGCCTTTGTCAGTTCAAACCAGTCTGGCCATTCTCCATTGATCTCTCATCAACAAGGCATTTCTGTCTGCAGAACTGCCGTTCACTGGATGTTTTTTGTTTTTGGCGCAATTCGGAGTAAATTCTAGAGGCTGTTGTGCGTGAAAATCCCAAAAGATCAGCAGTTACAGAAATAATCAAACCAGCCCATCTGGCACCAACAAACATGCCATGATCAAAATCACTGAGATCAAATTTTCTCCATTCTGAGGATTGAGTTGAACATTAATTGAAGCTCCTGACCTGTATCTGCACGATTTTATGCACTGCACTGCTGTTACGTGATTGGCTAATTAGATAATCTTATAAGTACAGTAGGTGTACAGGTGTTCCTAATAAACTGCTCAGTGAGTGTATGGTCATTCCAATTGACCGATAGTACCGTGCAAAGTGGACTTCACATGTTATTTAGTAATCTTAAGTGAGATTACAATCCGAAAGTGAGCATAGGGCACTCCAAACGGCATAGGCAATAAGGGTACATCGATACAAAACTTCACAGGAAGTGAAGCCAACGGAGTACTGACAGACCAAAGTAAACTAAATCCAAAGTAATTTTAGGCGTTTGTATTCAGTTTAATTTACCTCAGGTGTGCTGTCTATGCATTTGTGCTTGAGTGAAAAGTGCACAAGATGCAACCGTTAAATCCATTGTGATTGGTAGTTAGTAATATAACAGTTAGAATTTATATAAAATAAAATGACCAAATAACTTATATTAAATGACAACAGTCATTGATCTTACAGGTTATGGATAAATATTCATTTTTTATATATATATATATATATATACTGTATATATACTGTATATATATATTGTCAAATAATTAAGACTTCTCAACCAACTTCTCTGGGTAATGCAGCTTGCTGTGTCATCACAAAGCAAAACTGCAGCTGTTTCCTGTTAGAAGGATGTTCTATAAGAATTGGTCTATTGTCTCTACTCTCACGTAGCTCAGAAATGTATGTCACATTTCTATAATAATGTGGAATAATGGAGGCATCTCTTAAACATTTCCTGTTGGTGTCTGTTTCCTGTTTGAAAGATGTTCTATAAGAATTGGTCTATTGTCTCTACTCTCATGTCTCATACGTAGCTCAGAAATGTATGTCACAACCAAATAAGGTAATGAGCCAGTCCAGTGTGTCCAGTGGAATGTGGTTTTCTGGACTATATAACGAAGTGCTGAACAATAAACGTGGAAGAAGGATAGCATTGGGTGTCTGTGTCATGTCTTTCTTCCCTCAGCTGAGCCGTATCGAGACGGGGATTGCAGATCAAGAAAATAAATTAAACACATTGGGGGACAAAATTATCTAACAATTTGGTGGCTCACCAAATCGGGATTTCTCCAGACAAGGTAAGACTGATTTAAGTATCAAGTTTTCCTGTCTGATGAGAGATTGAACAAAACGTAGTTTAACGTAGTTTAATTTGGCTCGATATTAACTCCGTTAATAACTCTGCTCGGGGGCCCCTTTCAGAAGGGATGATTTTGCCCTATTATAAATAGGAAGGAGGGTTTTGCTCTATTATAATATAGAGAAAACCCCACAACCGCAGCAGTAGTTTTAAGGATATCCTTATTCTGGTATGAATAGGAAGAGGACGGGAATTGTCCTATGGAAAAGACGGAGAGAATTTGATCTGTATTATTGTTCTGCATGAACCGTGTCGATCGGGAAATTGTTTGCATTATTATTACTAAAAAGGTGACATTATGGGACAGGAAAAAAGCCGTCCTCTAAGGAACGAAACTCCAAAACAATGGATGTTTTGCAATAAACAAGATTATAATACTGAGCCATATATCAGCAATTTGGCTGGGTGGTCAGAGAAAGGAGAATGAAAAAAAGAAGAAAAAAAAGAAAAAAACTTAATTAGATTAATTCATGAGTAAATCAAATCTATGGTTAAAAAGGGTGAAAGCACCCTCAGTGGGATTATAAATACATAGAAGAGTCATACGAGGTGTGGAAGAAAATAAAACCATTCTGGGACAAAGGTCCTGAACGAAAAGAGACAAATTAAATGCACATAGCGGTCTCTGTTTCAAAACAAGCCGCCTAAATATGATATTGTCGTGAACAAAGCTTTAACCCCTAGCTTCCCAAAGACACCATGCGCACTGTTGTATCCCGATTTAACACAATTTAAACGCAACTCATTCGCTGCAGCCGCGGACGGATCTGCTTCAGATTCAAAGAAAGATACGAGCGAGGATACAACAGCTGCATTTACTTTTATCAAGTGCCCAAACGGATATCATATCGTTTCACTAACATTGTCAGAGACGCTGACTATATGCAAAGAATTACCATATATAAACCGCATACCTTCATCATCGATACGGGCGCATCTAAAAGTTAATTAACAGCACATTGCTATAAGGGCTCTATTACGGGACGCACTCTAAACTCTGTGGGAATTAATGGCATTCCTGTGAAGTGTCATATGACACCAAAATTACCCGTAACATCTCTAGATAACACAAACTTGTTTAAAATGCACGATTTCATGATTTTGCCTGACTCTCCGTTCTGCCCACTGGTCTGTGATACGATGCATAAATTGGAGAAAAAAATGACTTTTGATTCTAACTCATTACAATTGCTGTTTCCCTCAGTATATTGTCAGTCTGTGTATACAGGACATTGCGGTGAAGTTTACAGCTCAACGTCTGTCAGCACTTTTGCTGCCAAACAGGAAATGCTCAAGGTAGACCCAGCGCTATGGGCCGCCCACAAGATGAGGCGGACCTTATTGATATCGGACCATATGTTGCCAAACTCCACTCTAACTTGCCACTATACTTCAAACAGTGTCCTCTGTCAAAAACAAAGGTATTAAAAGGTATTACGTAATACAGTGTCTGAAACAAGGTATTTATGAACCCATTCACACATATAAATAATCTATTAATCCTATGAAGAAAGCTAATAATACATGGCGATTAAAGTAAGAGTTGAAAATTAATGCAACTGTCACCAGTGGTGCCGGATGTGTGCATTAACTAAATTCCAGTAGATCACACTGATTTCACTATTATTAATTTGTGTTCTGCATTCTTCAGTGTCAGTCATGCTTGTTACGCAGCCGCTGTTCGCATTCACATATATAGAGGCCAACAGTAACAGAATGCCCCAGGAATTTAGAGACTCGCCTGCTGTGTTCTCTGCTGTAGTGCATGCTACTTTGAAGGACACCAAGCTGCCACCTGTCTATTGCAATATGCTGACGACATCCTGGTTTCTGGACCGGACATCAAGTCATGCACAGCCGCTTCAACTATTGTGTGCAAAGGCTGGCTTCAAGATATCAAAAGAAAAGATGCAATGGGTGAAACTGAACTATCAATCTGGGTGATGAACTACAAGAAGGAACAGTACGTCTCTCCAAGGACAGAGTGAAGACAATTATTACCTTCCAACACCCTAAAACAAAGGCTCAAATGCAAAGCTTCTTGGGTTTAGTGAACTATTGTCGAGCATGGGTACCAAACTGCTCGTTATATGAAAAATCCTGAGACAAGCAACACTCTCAAGGGCTGAGGAACCTATCAAGAGGACTGCTGAAATGGACATTGCTACCAAATCATGATGAACTCTTTCATTTGTATGTGCACGAGGCAGCAGGCGCAGCAGCTGCGATCCTCGCTCAGTCCCATTGCGGAACATATAGACCAGTGGCGTACTTGTCAAAAATTTTAGAGGCAGTCGCCAAAGGCCTCCCTGCATGTTTACGAGCAGTGACTGCTGCGGCATTGATGGTACAACATGCAGAACGTATTGTACTCTCACATCCATTAGTTGTGAACACCTCTCACCAGGTAGGAACAATCATGCACAACATTACCACATGACAGTACAACGTTGATCAGGGTTATTTAATTGGCTACTGCTAATCAGACAAATAAACCAACCTCTGATATAAACGGCCCGACTTTATCATTACAAATGACTGAAATGCTGACTCGAGATGATTTTTCCAACAATTCACATGATTGCATCGATTGCCTAAAATCATGTACTTTATGCAGGCCGAATGTTTCGTCATCCGCCCTGGAGGAGGGGGACCATTGTTACATTGAACATTGAACATTGACTTGATGGGTCCAGTTCCAAGACAATTGCGTATACTGGTTTGGTTATGCTGTAACGGAAATTCAGAATCGAATTATTGAAGCTTATTCGCTCCCATCTGAATCAAAGGATTTGATAGCATTGGGTGTCTGTGTCATGTCTTTCTTCCCTCAGCTGAGCCGTATCGAGACGGGGATTGCAGATCAAGAAAATAAATTAAACACATTGGGGGACAAAATTATCTAACATATATATATATATCTAACATATAACATTTGACTTCTTTGTAACTCTACAGGCTGAAACTGATCTAAACTCTGCACTTTCCAGTGCTGTCACTGGCATGCCAAGTTTCAAAACATACAAAATATGTATAGGATAGTAAAAGGAACCAATGTAAATTAGTGTTAATATTTATTCATTGCCCTTATTTATACACTTCCTAAATATTTGTATTATTATTTACGTACATTTTTAGATAAAAGGCTACTATTTTGTATATTTAGCCTAGAGATTGTATTGTATCGTATTGTATTTTAATGGAACGGTAAATTGTTACCGCTGACTGTTACGTGATACAAAAAGAGTTTGAACGTCAACCTTGGCAAGATAACGCATGGCCTTTCAACACTTCTGTTTACAAATTTGAAGGCTGCTTATTGGATCAGTAAAGGTGAATGTCATATTATGTGATTATACATTGCTTTTTGGAGAGCTTACTCTAAGTATTGCATTAAGAGCAGGTGGTTCAACCAAATTAAGCACTGAATTAGTTACAAACTAACTAGTAGTCACTAAGCCCACAGTTTGAACTTCATGCCCCAAGTTAAAGAGACCTTTTGCACAGCTGGTGCAACCTTACCCTGGAGGTTACTCCTCTGGATGCACAAGTAGTGCCTGCCTTCCCTTTGTGCCACAGCTCTCCAGGACTCTGAATGATGGGACCCTCCCAGAAGTAGATAGAGTACACTTCTTAAATGAATACAACTCTTGTAATCTGGGCCCAACATACAATTTAGATACTAAGAGATGTTGGCATGATGTTTACATTTACATTTATGCATTTGCGACTTACAGTGCACTTATTACAGGGACAATCCCCCCCAGAGCAACCTGGAGTTAAGTGCCTTGCTCAAGGACACAATGGTGGTGACCAGCAACATTCTGATTACATGTTATGTGCTTTAGCCCACTACACCACCACCACTCCATGTTTCTGAAAGTTCTGAATGCAGACCCACCGACAAGCATCATCTCCGATCAAACATTTTTGCATCAGCTCCAGTGTATTTACCTTCCCTTGTGGTGTGACTGGAAGCGTGTTGCATCAGCAGCATAGGACAACATCACACTGGAAATTGAAGATCAAGTAAAGCACATTGCATTTGGGGATACAGTACCCAGCGCTGTATATGCACTGTTTTCTAGAAATCTTGACAAATGTACTGTAGTAGGTCATCTCAATACTATGCACGGTATAGGTACTATATACTGCAGAAATAGTAGGATGGCTAGCCAAAATGTCTTTGATAGATTTCAGCTTTGTTTTAGAGCTAGCCACAGCACCCTCAGGGTATATAATGATTTATTGCCAGCAATGGATATTGGTATTGTGTTACCTTATTGGATCTTTAGGCTGCCTTTTTGTTATACTGCTGGTTGCCTAAACTGTCTAAGACAGAGGCCTGGCACTCAGGGCATTGTGCTTTACTTCTACCTGAATGATACAAAGTGTTCCTGTAGCTCATCTGGTATTGCTTGGTGCTAGCAATGCCAAGATCATGGGTTTGAATCCCATGAATCACACAAACTGGTACACTTGAATGTACTGTTAAGTCGCTCTAGATAAAAGTGTCAGGCCAAATGTATATCATGTATACAAGTTATTTTTTGGTAACAACAATATCATTTCTTGTACTTTTTATTGTATTTCAATTGTTATACGGATGTTATACAGCTGTACTGTCTACTAAGCATCCATGACATCATTTTTGATTGATCGATCACTGTCCGGGCTGCCTAAACGGTCAACATGTTCAAAACTCGCCTTTAGACTGTCTAACATTTGCAGTATATTTATCCATGTTTAGTGTTGCTTATCTTGTGTTTTCCCCATTTTTGTTACAGTTGTTGAAGCTATTGAGTATTTTATAAAAATTTCTTGCAATTTTATTTTTTTACTTTTCTTAAAAGCTAAACTAACTTATCTTTGAGCACTTTTTTGAGCACTTAAAAAATTATTATTTGTAGTCTAATCTCTATCTTGACTCAAACTTTTCTAATACAATAGAACATTTATATTGCAGCACTTTTGTATTACTGTTTCCTTAAAATGAATCGTTGAAGTTGTATCCTTCCTCAGTTGCTTTGGATGAAAGCTGTAACTAAATGAATAAATGCAAATGCAAAAAAATATGCAGTGGGAATATTTATTGATTTAAAGAAAGCTTTTGATACTCTTAATCACTCAATTTTACTAACTAAATTGGAAAAATATGGCATTAGGGGGGTGGCTTCGAACTGGATCAAAAAAGTTACTTAACTGAAAGACAACAGTTTGTGAAGTTGGGCGAATTTACGTCACAGTGTCTGGGCATTGCTTGTAGGGTCCCTCAAGGATCAGTAATAGGTCCTAAATTATTTAATTTATATATAAATGACATATTTTGTGTATCTAAATTACTGAAATTTATATTATTTGCTGATGATACCAATATATTTTTTTCTTGTGATAATTATAATACACTCATAAAAATTGCAAATGAAGAATTAGTAAAACTAAAAACATGAATGGATATTAATAAATTATCTTTGAATTTAAATAAAACGAAGGTAATGATGTTTGGTAATTATAAAGAAAACGCAGAAATATTATTAAGTATTGATGGTGTTACATTAGAAATAGTGTCAGAAATTAAATTGTTGGGAATAACTATTGATAGTAAATTAAGCTGGAAACCACACATCAGATACATACAAGGCAAAGTATCTAAAAGTATTTCTATAATTAATAAAGTTAAATACGTCTTGGAATATAATACACTATATATATTGTATTGTTCACTGGTTCTGCCCTATTTAACTTATTGAATAGAAATTTGGGGCAATAATTATAAAAGTTCACTACATACCCTCTTCTTACTCCAAAAACGAACAGTTAGAATCATACACAAGGTGGGATATTTGGATCATACAAACTTATTATTTTTGCAATCTAAAATTTTTAAACTTTTTGATCTAGTTGACTTTTATACTGCTCAATTCTTGTATAAAGCCAACAAAAATGATCTGCCGGGTATATTCAAAAGTTCTTTTTGGGAAGAGAAGGGGGCTATAACCTGAGGGGATGTGAAAACTTTAAAGTCCAGGCGGTGAGAACCACCAGGAAAAGCTGGTGTGTGTCTGTGTGTGGTGTCAGACTTTGGAATGGTTTGGGGATACAGTTCAAGCAATGCCCAAATATTCACCAATTCAAATTCAAATTTAAAGAAATGGTGTTGACAAAATATGAGTGACGGATCTGGGTGCTCTTGTGTTTATGATTGGGAGGGGTACTGGTTATGGTAAAATAAATTTAAGTATTTAGGATTATAAACGGTTCCTGTTTATTTATCTTGATATTGTAAATGGTGACACAATTACAAAAGAGTGGGATATGTGTACATAGCTGAGTAAATAATGATAATGATTATTATTAATTATTATTGATATTACTGTTATTGTAAAACTATGTTTAAACAATATGTTAGGATATGGTTATATTTTATATATGATGTGATTATTATAGATATCGGGACATATTTGAATGTTTACGATAATGAGGATTATTATATAGCATTATAGTGATTATTGAGATAGCATAATGTAATTTTAAGAAACTATAATATCAAATAAATATTATCAAAACAAATAAATTATTATTATTTAACTGTTAATGGCAGCGGATATATGGGGTAATATATGGGAAGGAATGGGAGCAAATAAGTTATACTTCTTTCCACTCCCTTTCGAGCAACTATTATTATAAGTGTAAATAATATGTGTGTGTACGTGTATATATTTATATCTATGTATATGGGAGATAAGCTGTGCTATGTTATTTTATTTATTTTTTTATTTATTTCTAATTTGTGTGTGTGTGTTAATATATATGTGTGTGTTAATATATATGTATATATTATATTTTATTTTGCTCGAAATAAACTTCAATCAATCAATCAATCAATCAATCAATTATATTGTTCATTCAACAGAATTTCAAAATGTCCTACTGGCACAATAAAGATTCAGTGAGATCATGTGTGTCACTTCCCAAAAACACTTTTGTCGTATGGTTCATTTTTCTATTTCTATTGTGCTATTGCCTGTTTAATTATCTGAACAGATAATGTGAGTTTCAATTGCAGATTTTATTATTTTATTTTTTTAAAGATATTTGCAATAATCAAATTATGACAAGTTCACTTTTTAAAAATTAATTACATGCATTTGTAAAATGTCAAACTAGAGTACATGCAGAACTGAAGCAGAGCTTCATTCATGTCTTCAGGAAAGGAAAGAGATTTCAATAATGCATTTGCCTACTTGTGGTTAGTAGTTACAGTGCACATTAGAAAATGGACTGTGTGCCCACAAGTAGGCACAAGTTTATTGTCTTCAGTGATCATACTTCCCACAGCAACAGCTAGACTATACTAAGTTGGCAATCATTCATAAAATAATCTATATTCAATTAAAACCAATAAAAGTTAACTTTGCTTTCTCACTTTTGACATGTTCTTATTTCTGTGCAAAGACTCATTGAAAACCACATCCTCTGTTCTAACCAAAGTGGGGCTTTTTATCATCTTTTTAAGTGTGCGCTGAGGTAGTGATATCAGAAAACCAAAAGATAATCAAATCATTCACAGTCTCAATATGATGTATTTTATAAAAGGAGTTATGGACAGTATAGTCTGATAGATTTACAGTATGCTTCACGTATCAGTCAAAACGCAGTGGGACAGGTCACTGTAGTTTTCTGTGGAACTTGTCCAAATGTTGCACAACAACACTGAGAAGTTTTAGTCAGTTGCACTGAATTTGCTGAAGGTGCATAGACCTTATTGTATCTGCTGGTATTAAATTTAGGGGCCAAGCACCAAAGGTCCTGTAGCACCCACATGCCGAAGTGCCCTTGGGCTAGACATTGAACCCCAAGATGATCCCAATGGCAGGCTAGCACCTTGCATGGCAGCTCTGCTGTCATTGATGTATGAGTGTGTGTGAATGGGTAAATGAGACCCGGTGTAACGTGCTTTGTAGAACCACTAAGGTTAAAAGGTGCTATATAAGTGCAAACCATTTGCATTTTTCACGAGTACAGGAAACAAAATATTAGCCTGGTGTTGATGGTATTGTTTCAAACATTTTACATTTCAAATAATATCGAACTGGATGAATATCTGATGCTAAATAGATGACAAATGTTCCAATGTGTTGATTCATGTTCTTTACCTGCACAGCTATAATGGACAATTCCAGCAAGTGGGTGGAATAATGTGACTGTCGGTCATTTATATGGTTGAGCACCAGGAAATACACATACATGTGGCAATGAGAGCTGCTCTCAATTATTCTTTTTGGAGTCAAAAAGTTTAAGGAATAATTGCTCTATAGTATAGCCTACTCATTTGGCCCAAGGGAGAGGAGGCCCACCCATAACAATTACAGTGCACCCGGAAAGTATTCACAGCGCTTCACTTTTCCACATTTTAATATGTTACAGCCTTATTCCAAAATTGATTAAATTCATTATTTTCAAATAATATTGTAAGTATTCACAGTCTTTGCTCAATACTTTGTTGAAGCACCTTTGGCACCAATTACAGCCTCAAGTCTTTTGTGTATGATGCTACAACGCCTTGGCACACCTATTTTTGCCAAGTTTCTCCCATTCTTCTTTGCAGGATCTCTCAAGCTCCATCAGGTTGGATGGGGAGTGTCGGTGCACAGCCATTTTCGGATCTCTCCAGAGATGTTCAATCAGGTTCAAGTCTGGGCTCTGGCTGGGCCACTCAAGGACATTCACAGAGTTGTCCCGTAGCCACTCCTTTGTTATCTTGGCTGTGTGCTTGGGGTCGTTGTCCTGTTGGAAGATGGACCTCCACCCCAATCTGAGGTCCAGAGTGCTCTGGAGCAGGTTTTCATCAAGGATGTCTCTGTACATTGCTGCACTCATCTTTCCCTCGATCCTGACTAGTCTCCCAGTTCCTCCCAGTTCCTGCCACTGAAAAACACCCCCACAGCATGATGCTGCCACCACCATGCTTCACTCTAGGGGTGGTATTGGCCAGGTGATGAGTGGTGCCTGGTTTCCTCCAGATATAAGGTTTGTCATTCAGGCCAAAGAGTTCAATCTTTGTTTTGTCAGACCAGAGAATTTTGTTTCTCATGGTCTTAGAGTCCTTCAGGTGCCTTTTGGCCAACTCCAGGTGGGCTGTCATGTGCCTTTTACTGAGGAGTGGCTTCCGTCTGGCCACTCTACCATACAGGTCTGATTGTGGAGTGCTGCAGAGATGGTTGTTCTTCTGGAAGGTTCTCCTCTCTCCACAGAGAAACACTGGAGCTCTGTCAGAGTGACCATCGGGTTCTTGCTCACCTCCCTGACTAAGGCCCTTCTCCCCCAATAGCTCAGTTTGGCCGGATGGCCAGCTCTAGGAAGAGTCCTGGTGGTTCCAAACTTCTTCCATCGACAGATGATGGAGGCTACTGTGCTCATTGGGACCTCCAATGCTGCAGAACTTTTTCTGTACCCTTCCCCAGATCTGTGACTCGATTAAATCCTGTCTTGGAGGTCTACAGACAATTCCTTGGACTTCATGGCTTGGTTTGTGCTCTGACATGCACTGTCAACTGTGGGACCTTATATAGACAGGTATGTCTATATCTCAAGATGGCGCCGAGTATGGCTGCTGCGTCGCGAGCTCCGTCTAAACACTGCAGTGTATTGTTTGTTTTGTTTACAGTTCTGTGTTTTTTTGTCATTGATGCTGTCTGCCTTATTGTGTACGACAGACAAACACTTTTGGACATTGGTTCGGCAATCACACACCGAAAACCGGACTTCACATTCCTCAACGCCGACCCGCGGTTTACAAACACGCCAGCGGAACCCTTTGTTTGGGCTGCACGGCCGCGGAGACGCAGAAGGAAAAGAGGAAAAAGAGCCGGCGTTCTCATCAGAGTAAGACGTCGCGCAAATCGCCCCCCGCTACCCAGTATACTACTGGCAAATGTTCAGTCTCTAGACAACAAGCTCTGCGAGCTGAGAGCGCGGATCTCTTTCCAACGAGAGACGAGAGAATGCTGTGTTATATGTCTTACGGAAACCTGGTTGTCCGCGGAAATTCCAGACTCGGCCATCGAACCCACGGGTTTCTCCGTGCACCGAGCGGACAGAGCGAAAGACCTCTCAGGCAAAAGCAGAGGTGGAGGTGTATGTTTTATGATCAACAAATCATGGTGTGATCAGAGGAATGTACATTTTATCAGGTCTTTCTGCTCTCCTGATCTGGAGTTTCTCATGCTTCTGTGTCGACCATTTTGGCTACCGAGGGAATTCACAGCGGTCATGATCACTGCTGTGTACATCCCCCCACAAGCCGACACAGACCGGGCACTCAGGGAACTGTATGGGAGTATAAGTGAGCAGGAAACCGCGCACCCTGAGGCCGCGTTCATTGTTGCCGGGGACTTCAACAAAGCCAACTTCAAAACAATAGCACCAAAATACCACCAACACATCAGCTTTAACACACGAGGGGACCGGGTTTTGGATCATTGCTATTCTCCTTTCCGGGATAGCTACAAATCCCTCCTCCGCCCACCATTTGGCAAATCCGACCACTCCTCCGTTTTGCTTCTGCCCGCTTACAGGCAGAAACTGAAACGGGAATCACCCGCCCTCCGAATGATCCAGTGCTGGTCGGACCAATCAGACTCTGCGCTACAGGACTGTTTTGATCACGCGGACTGGGAGATGTTCCGGTCCGCCTCAGATGACGACATCGAGGTTTACGCTGATAGTGTAACGTGTTTCATCAGGAAGTGCGTAGAGGATGTTGTTCCAACCAAAACAATACGGATCTACCCCAACCAGAAACCCTGGGTTAACGGCGATGTTCGCGCGGCACTTACTGCGCGGACCACAGCTTTTAATTCCGGGAACGCGGAGGAGCGTAAACAAGCCAGTTATGCCCTCCGTAAATCCATCAGTGCAGCCAAACGCCAGTACAGGCACAAAATTGAAGAACAGTTCAACACCACTGACTCTAGAAGTATGTGGCAGGGAATTAACATCATCACGGACTATAAACAGAATAAAAACTCCGCCATGAACACCGCTGCCTCTCTCCCGGACGAGCTTAATACATTTTATGCTCGTTTCGAGGACAACAACAACACCGCCCTCACAGAGAGAGCACTCGCGGCCGATAGTTCAGAGGTTGGTTCACTCTCCGTCTCTGTTGCGGATGTAACCCGATCCTTTCGACGGGTGAACATTCGCAAAGCCGCGGGTCCAGACGGCATTCCGGGCCGCGTCATCAGAACATGCGCGAACCAACTGGCTGGTGTTTTTACGGACATTTTCAACTTGTCCCTCTCCCTGTCTGTAGTCCCCACATGCTTCAAAACATCAACTATTGTGCCTGTACCGAAGCAAGCCAAAATCACCTGCTTAAATGACTGGCGTCCTGTTGCCCTCACCCCCATCATCAGCAAATGTTTCGAGAGGTTGATCAGAGATTACATCTCCTCTGTTCTGCCCACCTCTCTGGACCCATTACAGTTTGCCTACCGCAACAACCGCTCCACTGATGATGCCATTGCATCTACAATACACACTGCTCTCTCCCACCTGGAAAAAAGGAACACATATGTGAGAATGCTGTTTGTAGACTACAGCTCAGCATTCAACACCATAGTGCCCTCCAAGCTTGATGTGAAACTCCGGGCTCTGGGCTTAAACAGCTCGCTGTGCAGCTGGATCCTGGATTTCCTGTCAGGCAGACGTCAGGTGGTTAGAATGGGCAGCAACATCTCCTCATCACTGACCCTCAACACTGGAGCCCCGCAGGGCTGTGTTCTCAGCCCACTCCTGTATTCGCTGTACACACATGACTGTGTGGAGACACATAGCTCCAATGCCATCATTAAGTTTGCTGACGATACGACGGTTGTAGGTCTGATCACTGACAATGATGAAACAGCCTACAGAGAGGAGGTGCACACTCTGACACGCTGGTGTCAGGAGCACAACCTCTCCCTCAACGTCAGTAAAACCAAGGAGCTTGTGGTGGACTTCAGGAAGAAAGACAGAGAACACAGCCCCATCACCATTAATGGAGCACCGGTGGAGAGAGTCAGCAGCTTCAAGTTCCTCGGTGTCCACATTACTGAGGAACTCACATGGTCTGTCCACACTGAGGCCGTTGTGAAGAAGGCTCACCAGCGCCTCTTCTTCCTGAGACGGCTGAGGAAGTTTGGAATGAACCACCACATCCTCACACGGTTCTACACCAGCACCGTAGAGAGCATTCTGACTGGCTGCATCACCGCCTGGTACGGCAATAGCACCGCCCACAACCGCAAAGACCTGCAAAGGGTGGTGCGAACGGCCGGAAACATCATCGGAGGTGAGCTTCCCTCCCTCCAGGATATATACAACAGACGGTGTGTGAAGAAAGCTCGGAGGATTATCAAAGACTCCAGCCACCCGAGTCATGGGCTGCTCTCACTGCTTCCATCAGGCAGGCGGTATCGCAGCATCAGGACCCGCACCACCCGACTACATGACAGCTTCTTCCCACAAGCAATAAGACTTTTGAACACATGATCTCTCACGATCAACAATCAGCACTGCACTTTATTAATCCTCATTTGTCAATATATTCTCACTCCCATTCAGTTAATGTGTATATATATATATATATATATATATTTATACCATTACATAGTGTATGTGTATTCTACATTGTGTATTGTGTACATTTGATATGTTAATTGTTGTGTAGGTATGTGTACATTTGTTATGTAAATTGTTCTGTGTATATATGTTGTTTATTGTAAAGTGGTCAATGTCTCGTCACTGTCATGACTGCAATGTTGATCGGAACTGCACACAAGAATTTCACCTGCTGTTGCACTTGTGTACACAGTAGTGTGACAATAAAGTGATTTGATTTGATTTGATTTGATTTGATTGATTGATTTGATGTGCCTTTCCAAATCATGTCCAATCAACTGAATTTATCACAGGTGGACCCCAATCAAGTTGTAGAAACATCTCAAGGATGACCAGTGGAAACAGGATGCACCTGAGCTCAATTTTGAGTGTCATGGCAAAGGCTGTGAATACTTATGTAGCGGGTATTAACTCACTTACTAATGGACCAGAAAACTAAAATCAGAAGACTGCTTGATACGTAAAAGGAGGTGGTGGTGATGCTGAGAAACAGGCAGAGACTGAAGGTAGGTTGAACCATAAGAGGTAACTTTACTTTGAGTATTTAGTGATTTTTTTCCTTTTTAGTATTTTCCTTTTACCTCAATCATAAAATGACAAAACAAAATGACAGAAAAAAAAAAAATACAATAAGCAATATATTGCCTGGGTGCACCCTCTAAATAACTTTTCGTATATCAATAATCACAATCACATTCAATGTATCCAAGTGAACACAATGAAAAACAAAATAAAACAATCACCAGTGGTATTACATATTAACCACTGAAATAATTTCTTCCAGTTCAAAGGGAATATCAATTGGAATGTTGATCAGTGTTAAACTTTCCCAATTGTGCTCTTGGGATGTTTCAGTCCCAAGGGAAAAAAAAATATCAGTCTCTGAAAATGTGTTCTCTTACTTATCTCAGTAGAAATAATGAAACGAAAAATTGTCCTTTCCTCTAAGTTCGTGATTGTAACACAGATCAAATTTGCGGGCAAGGAAGAGGCGAGAAACCGGCTTGTCAACATAAATCATAATTTAATTAAGAACTTAAAACAAACATTTAGGACAGCAGACGTCTGCTGATTAAGCTCTCTCTCCCGATCGCCGTCTGCGAGTGGCCTTTTAACCCTCTTGCCGGCTCAATTTAGCCTGATACGGGACCGGGCGTGCGCAATTACGCGCCGGTCTCGCCCTCCACCGTGCCACATTCCTCCCCCGTTCTCTCAGGCTGTGGACCCCCGGCCTGACGTACATCCCCTGGGGGGGGGGGGGGGGGGCGCCTCCCGCGCGGTCTGCCGGCAGGTCATCCCCATCAGCCTGGACGAGGGAGGGGGCAAGGGGAGGGAAACAACAGTTAAAAATAGGGGAGGGAGGGTTCCTGCACTGGGCAGTACCTCCCCTCCCATAAACACCATAATTTAAAAAAACAAGAGGGAAAAGGCCACCGCAGAGCGGTATCGAGAGAGAGAGGAGAGAGAGATTAAAGGAAAGAAATAAAAAGAAACGTACTCACCGGTTCTCTGATACGCCGTAGCTCGTTCCTCAGCCACTTCTCCACCCTCTTCAGGACAGCAGCCGCGCCTCTCCGGGCAGATCGGAGGCAGACCTCAGCCCCTGGCGGACGGAACGCCCCGCCGCGTTCCCGGGGTATCGAAGGGGCCTCCCACCGCCCCTGGAAGCGGTTCTCCCGCTCCAGGCGGTCGGCGGCGAGCCCCTCCCCGCACGCGGTCGGCGGTCTCCAACCCCACCGCGTTCCAGCGGCCAGTAGGGAACTCCCCCGCCCCTGGCAGCGGCCCTAACCGCTCCAGGCGGTCGGCCAGGAGCCCCTCCTCCCCTCGCGGTCGGCGGCCGTTCCTCCGCGTCCAGGCGGCTGGGCTCCTCCGTCCCCCGGCAGATGGCCGCGGCTGCTCCATTGAGAAGTGGCGAGAACTCCGCTACGGCGCATCCCTCTTCCTTCCCGGGTTTCGGCACCAATGTAACACAGATCAAATTTGCGGGCAAGGAAGAGGCGAGAAACCGGCTTGTCAACATAAATCATAATTTAATTAAGAACTTAAAACAAACATTTAGGACAGCAGACGTCTGCTGATTAAGCTCTCTCTCCCGATCGCCGTCTGCGAGTGGCCTTTTAACCCTCTTGCCGGCTCAATTTAGCCTGATACGGGACCGGGCGTGCGCAATTACGCGCCGGTCCCGCCCTCCACCGTGCCACAGTGATCCTTTCAGAATCGAAGTGGGAGGCTCGCCATCAATTAGGGAAATCCATCTTGACAAAAACATTCACACAGAAAAAAAAACCTGGCCTGATCACAGACCAGAGTTTGCATTCAATATTGTATATCATTAATGATTTACAATTACATATATAACACAGGAACAAATAAAATACATATATATGCAAACCATCATCCTAACAAATGATATTGTACTTAATTACCTGTCCATTCACTTTTTCTCTTTTTTTTTCTTCCACAGGCACGCGCAACCAAAATGGCGTCAGCAGTGAACACTTAATACACCATGCGGTCTGACACGACCACACTGCAAATGAACAATCCAACCCACACAACATCAGAATATAACACAATCTTGTCTCATATGCATAAAACAAATAAACAGCTATTACATCCAATGTGTTGTCATTCGTTTTTTTTTAAAACCAATTATAACACTGGTAAACTCACCGAGTCAATGTAAACTCTGAAGTGCCCGATTGACAATCACACAAGATCATCCACTATCTTACCCTCTGATTTATTCAGTTTGGATAAACTTTGTTAAAAGTGAACTAATATAGTTCTTAAACTGTTCACTCTCGTCGTCAGATCAGATATCCCAGTCACGCAACGCTATATGTAAGCAAGGGGCGGAGCCAGCAACCAAACGCTCCTTTTGGCTGATACTCATCTCTTAACTCAATTCAGATATATAAGTTTTTTTTTTTCTTTTTTAGAATTTCGCATTTATGAATAATCATAACATTCTATTCAAGCAACATAAAAATAAAATCTGTAAAACAATTATTTAACCAGGGTTACACTTTCCCCCCCTGAAATGATGCAAGCCCCTTTGCATGCTCTGAGTGGCTGATTAGTCACTACATTTGGTGAAATATCAGGTAAAATGGAAAGAGCACCTGGATTTTCAACACCATTGAGGGAGCTAGCAAGAGCAGTGCTCAACCCCTGGAACAAAGACTGAACAACAAAAGACAGGGGGTTTCCAAGTTGAAAGTAGGCAAGTCTCTCAGGTTCCCCTCTCTGCCTACTAGAGCGTCTGAGCGGAATATCCGAATTATGCCCCCTCTCAATTTCTGGCTGTTGTTCTTTCCCTTCAACAGGAACATCTGATATTTCAGCATAGTTTGCCACTTCAACTTCATATTCACTTTGAACAGGTAGGTCCTTTTCTGTTTCAGTTTGGTCCTTGTCAGGTATGTTATTTGTTTCAGGGACCCTTGGAATATCAACAGGTAAGTATTCGTCTGGGTCATCAACAGGTGAGTGTTCCACTGGATTATCAACATCTGGGGGATCTTGGTTAATTGAGTCAGCATCAGAAGGAACATCCACAGTTTCCTTTGATCTACAGATGTCATGGACTGTAGAGAACCGTACTGTTTCCACAACTGGAAAAGCATTATACCTTCCATTAAGATCTTCATCCTCTGGGTCAGCAAATGAGTCATCATCCGATGGTGGAACACCAGGGTTCTGGCGTGTTCTGGGTTTATAAGTAGGCTTGGGCAAGGTAGGGCTTGAGATTTCTGGCATTGGTAAGAATCCGCAAGGAAGCAGAAGGTCTCTGTGAAGTGTACGAAGAGGACCATCCTTGCTCTCAGGACGAACTGTGTAGACTGGTAAGTCAGCTGCTTGCTTTACTACTACATACACCTCAGACTCTCACTTGTCTGCTAACTTGTGCTTACCACGCAGCCGAACATTTCTCACCAACACTCGATCATTGACTTCCAAGGAGGAATTTGTCACACATTTGTCGAATCTGGTTTTGTTCTGCTCTGCACTCTTTAATGCTCCACGGGAGGCAAGCAAGTAGCTTTCTTTTAGATGAGACCTTAGATGCTTGACATATTCGGAATGGGATTTCTGTGGACTGTCTTTATATGCTAACCCAAAGGCAAGGTCAACAGGCAAACGAGGCTGGCGCCCAAACATCAATTCATAGGGAGTAAACCCTGTAACTTCGTGCTTCGTGCAGTTATATGCATGAACTAATGGCTTGACAAAATCTCTCCAATGAGTTTTATCTTTCTCTTCTAATGTGCCAAGCATATTCAACAGGGTCCTGTTGAAGCGCTCCACAGGATTTCCCCGAGGATGGTAGGGTGTTGTTCGAATTTTCTTAATGTCCGATATCTCACAAAGTTCTTTGATTGTGCGTGACTCAAAATCTGGGCCCTGGTCACTATGAAGGCGTTCAGGGAACCCATAGTGCACAATAAAATTCTCCCAAAGACACTTTGCTACTGTTCTCGCCTTTTGATTTGGGGTAGGGATTGCCACAGCATACTTAGTGAAAAAATCTGTGATCACTAAGATATCTCTCGTGTTGCTTCTGTCTGGTTCCAATGAGAGGAAATCCATACAAACTAATTGTAACGGTCTAGTGGCCTGGATGTTGACCAAGGGTGCAGCTTTTTGAGGTAAGGACTTCCTTTGCACACAACGAACACATGTTCTGACCTTCTGTTCCACCTCAGCAGCCATTTTTGGCCAGTAGAACCGGGATCTGACCAGATCCAAGGTTCTCTCCATCCCCATGTGCCCCATATTATCATGTAAACTGCTCATCACAGTGGATCTTAACTCTTCAGGGAGCACTAGCTGGTAAGTGATGGAATCCTTATCTATCCGTCTCCTATAAAGTGTTCCGTCCTTTACCTCAAGGCGGTTCCATTCTTTTAGGAAATAGGGAAGACCAGGAAGTTCCTTCCTTAGTGTTGGTGAAGGTCTCTCTCCCAACTCCAAGTGCAAAATCACCTCTCGGAGAACTGGATCGGCTCTTTGTTTATCACCAAGGTCTTTTGAAAGGTGAGGTATAACAGGTAAACAATCAAAACTATCTTCTTGTTCATAACAGTCGGGTACATCGTTGGAACGTAGTGCAAGGGAGCTTACGAGAGCAATGCCTGGCCCGACATCAGCTGATTGCCTAACAAGGTGCTTCTCACAGATGGCCTGGACTACCTCATCTGTGGCGCTGAAAGACTCTTCCGAGGCGGTAAGCTGATGCTGTATGAACTGTTGGATCCTTTCATGCTCCTTTTGTGACAAGGGGTTTTCTGGAAAAGCCTCCTGAGGTCGCCTTGAAAGGCTATCGGCATCGATGTTCAGCTTGCCCGCCCTGTACTGCAACTTGAAGGAGAAAGTGGAAAGAGCTGCAAGCCACCGATAACTAGTAGCATCTAATCTTGCAGTGGTAAGAACATGCGTGAGAGGGTTGCTATCAGTAATGACAGTGAATTGGCTGCCATAAAGGTAATCCCTGAACTTTTCAGTTACTGCCCATTTAAGAGCAAGGAATTCAAGTTTGTGAGCAGGATACCTTGACTCACTGTGCGAAAGCCCTCTGCTCGCGAATGCAATTGCACGCATCTGGCCACCTTGTTCTTGATACAGTGCAGCTCCTAAACCCTTGGTGCTGGCATCTGTATGGAGAAAATAGGGGAGTTTGGGGTCAGCATAACCCAGGACAGGTGCGCTAGTTAGCTTTCCGATAATGGACTGAAAAGCTTCCTCACAAAGAGGCGTCCAACGACTCCCAAAGGGCTCCTTAGGATTGTAGTACTGACCCTTTTTGTCACTCTTTTTACCACTTTTCCTTAACGGTGGATACCCTGAAGTAAGATCATTGAGTGGTTTCACGATGCTCGAATAATCCTTAATGAACCGGCGATAGTAGCCGGAAAAGCCCAAAAATGACCTCAGTTCTTTTAGATTCATGGGACTCGGCCAGGTTTTTAACGCTTGTATCTTTTCGGGATCTGTTTCAACCCCATGCTCCGACACAATATGTCCTAGATAGCGAACGGAGGTTTGGAAAAATTTACATTTCTCCAGAGAAAGTTTCAGTCCGTACTCCTTGAGGCGAGAAAGAACATTCAATAGCCGTCTCTCATGCTCCTCTGGAGTGTCCGAGAATATTATCAGATCATCCAAAAAGACCAGTACTTCCTTTAGATTAATGTTCCCCATACACTTCTCCATCAATCTTTGGAAAGTACTTGGTGCGTTGGTGACACCTTGGGGCATACGGTTAAATTCCCAAAACCCCAATGGACAGACAAAGGCGGTTTTGGGTTTGTCAGACTCCTCAACTTCTATCTGATAATATCCCGATTTCAAATCTAGTACGAAGAACCATCTGGAACCTGTCAGAGCAGAAAAAGTGTCCTCAAGATTGGGTAGTGCATACGCATCCTTCACTGTCTGGAGGTTTAACTTCCTATAATCGATACACAGCCGTATATCTCCATTTTTCTTTCTCACCACCACTATGGGTGAGGAAAAGGGTGACTCAGACTCTCGTATGACTCCACTTGCTAGAAGGTCACGCAGATGCTTGCGGACTGCCTCAATATCTTGTGGGTGGATTGGGCGTGCTCGATGTTTAAAAGAAGTTTCATTGTTCAGATTTATGTGATGTTTCACCTTCTGGGTGTGCCCAAAGTCCAAGTCATGCTGACTGAAAATTTCTGTCATTTCTCTGAGCTTGCTAGTGATACGGTCCTTCCATTTCTGTGGTAATGGGGACTCACCAAAATTTAAGGTGAAATTGAGCTCCTGAGCAGGTGGTTGCTTATCTTTTAAAGAGGTGCTTGGAGGAGGAAGTACTGATTTGATCGCATGGAGTTCTGCTACTATACACCTTGGTGGGATAGCTATATCATGTTCGGTTTCATTTGTGAGCACCACTGGTAAATGGTAAGGCTGAGTTTTAGAAAGGGTAAGTAGGCAGCGTTTTACAAATACCCCACCAGGCAAAGATGAGTTAGATGGATGCTCTACCACAACACACTTATCAACCCCACAGGGCACTGCAACGGAACCTTCTACAACTATTGTCTGACCTGCAGCCATGACCTCAGGTACTTTACCTTTCAACCGCACATGACCAAGAACACCATTTGAGTTTTGTTTCCGTCTCGTTTCAAGTGTCCTCAAAACCACTCTGTAACCAAATAAAGATGGTTGATATGTTGGGGAATTTGCATTCAAATGTTGCTCATAGAGAACATCCAAGGTGTTTGTACCTATTAAAACCAATGGTTGATTGTGAGATTTCACATCAGGTACTACTAGGGCTACGGTAGGCACCTCAACACTCACACCCAGGAACTCCTCAGGAAAGGTAATGTCTACTTCTATATAGCCTTCATATGGGACAGACAGACCATTGGCGCCTTCTACTTCCAAGATGTCATTGATGGAGTTAATGGGGTACTCTGAGAGATGCTGCTCATAAAAGGATTGGGGAATGGTTGTGACTTGTGATCCAGTGTCCAACAGACAATGACACTTTTCACCGGCTATGCTGACCTCTGCAATGCACCTAGCACCGACTAACCCCTTTGGCAGGCTAGCGCTTTGCTTACTAGAAGATTGACATTTGTTTAACACATGTTTAGCAGTGGGACGGTTTGCTTTAAATTCAGCCCCTGTCTGTCCCACAACAAGGGCTGGCTTTAGTTTAAATCAGGGTTGGGGGTGGGGTTCTGAGCATCCCACTGAAGCTGCTTCTCCTTTAGGAGCTTGCGTTTGGTAGTGACAAGTGCAGGATTAGGTTCAGAAGTGCAAGAAGATGCAACGTGGCCATCCTCGCCACAAGTAAAACAGTACCATGGCCTGGGCCTGCCCATTGGTTTCTTATTGACTGCAGTCACGCTCACATTACCGGCAGTTCCTACTTTTGTTGTGTACTGTTTGTCTACTGCTTCCTGCAGTGGGAATTTCTTCTGGGTTTTTGGCTTGGTCATAAGATTGGTTAACTGACTTTGTAGCTTAGCAATCTGTTTCTTGAGCTCTTGTGTCTCAGTGGCAAGTGAAACCACTCCTGGAGCTTCTCTTTGCTCAAGTTCTGCAGAGGCCCACGCTCTTTGGGAATGCATCAAAGCTCTCTGTTTAGAAGACCCAAGATGCTGCTTCATACGAGTGACCTTTGCTGTATGTTTGCCTTCTTCTGTGCGTAGCATGAGCAGAAGCTGCGCAAAAGGAGGAGGGCGGTTGCGCTTTTGCTCTAGCTGTAGATCAGTAATCAAATCATTATCCCAGCAGCCTC
The DNA here is from genome assembly GCA_032164185.1 of Moxostoma hubbsi. NCBI lineage: Eukaryota > Metazoa > Chordata > Actinopteri > Cypriniformes > Catostomidae > Moxostoma > Moxostoma hubbsi. Next base: position 41,320,338 of record JAVLUX010000007.1, read on the forward strand.
TACAAAACTGCTTGAGAAGGTGCCGGTCTGCCTCCTCAAGAGTAATACCACCTCTTTTGATAGTCACCCTCAAGGCTGTCTGCAATCTATACAGGTAAGCGGATGGTTTCTCACCGGCATCCTGTAGGGTATTCATAAATCTTGCAAGGAGTTCATCCCCATCTTCAACAATGCCAAAAGCAGAATCTAGCAACTGAAGATAAGCTGAGGATGGGGCTTCAGGGCTTAGGTGCTTTATAATATCAGCTGCAAGTGACAAAAGACTGTCCACTATCTTCCTGGACACATGCAGATCAGATAAACCAGGCTCTTTCAGAACAAGCTCAACACTGGAGCGCCAAGTATCATAATCAACCTCATTTCCAGGTCTAGGACATTTACCGGAGAACATCCTGAGCCTTGTCTGTACAGGCCCAGGGGCAGTCATTTCACCACTCCTCACAACGTGTTCCACAATGAGCTTCTGAACCTCAGGTGGACTGTGTAGTTGTTGAGAGGTAAAAAGAGGCGGACCATTCAATTTAACAGGCGTGTGCTGAGCCTGTGGTTCATCTACCTGACTTGGCTTAACTGGTGCTGCTGCAAAACAGTCGCCAGAGAGTTTTTGCCCATTAGGGTTCCCATCTCCAGCCTCAAGATCAGTGGGTGCTGGTGTGAGTTCTGCGCTCATTTGAGATAGCATCTGGCTCAACACAGCTTCGAAATTGTTTCCACTCAGTTTTGCTATTTCTTTCAGTCCTTCAAGGTAAGATTTAGTGACGCTACTGCCCAATTGCTGTGTAAAGACACTAGATAATGCCCTCACGTGGTAATTGATACCTGGATCACTGGACAGCTGGTGAGTATAAGGCAGTTGGGGTTCTAGCATTTCCAAGGCTTGACCACTGTTATATTCAATTATTGTGCTCTGGTAAAACTCTGATTCTTTGTCACTAATGAAAATGGTTCTGGCAAAAGAATCATACCTTTTCAGGATGTCAATTAACTCATCATCATTTTCGGTTTCCGTCAAGCCACCAACAATCACAGAGTTCGGAACTTTAATACCCTCTGCCTCAACTATATCCATTTTTGTTTGTTAAGGGTCAAAAGAAGCTAATTTAATCGTTTAAATCACAGCTGTTTAAGAAACAGCGCCACCTCCTGGCTGGCTCGCCACAGTTAGGGAAATCCATCTTGACAAAAACATTCACACAGAAAAAAAAAACCTGGCCTGATCACAGACCAGAGTTTGCATTCAATATTGTATATCATTAATGATTTACAATTACATATATAACACAGGAACAAATAAAATACATATATATGCAAACCATCATCCTAACAAATGATATTGTACTTAATTACCTGTCCATTCACTTTTTCTCTTTTTTTTTCTTCCACAGGCACGCGCAACCAAAATGGCGTCAGCAGTGAACACTTAATACACCATGCGGTCTGACACGACCACACTGCAAATGAACAATCCAACCCACACAACATCAGAATATAACACAATCTTGTCTCATATGCATAAAACAAATAAACAGCTATTACATCCAATGTGTTGTCATTCGTTTTTTTTTAAAACCAATTATAACACTGGTAAACTCACCGAGTCAATGTAAACTCTGAAGTGCCCGATTGACAATCACACAAGATCATCCACTATCTTACCCTCTGATTTATTCAGTTTGGATAAACTTTGTTAAAAGTGAACTAATATAGTTCTTAAACTGTTCACTCTCGTCGTCAGATCAGATATCCCAGTCGCTCTGCATCTGTCGTCTAATTTGCGCAACGCTATATGTAAGCAAGGGGAGGAGCCAGCAACCAAACGCTCAGATTGGCTGATACTCATCTCTTAACTCAATTCAGATATATAAGTTTTTTTTTTTTTTTTTTGGGAATTTCGCATTTATGAATAATCATAACATTCTATTCAAGCAACATAAAAATAAAATCTGAAAAACAATTATTTAACCAGGGTTACACTTATGTACATGTGATTTTTTTTCTTTTTTTCTTTTTAATAAATTTGCAAAGATTTCAAATAAACTTCTTTCACGTTGTCATTAGGGGGTATTGTTTGTAGAATTTTGAGGAAAATAATTAATTTAATCCATTTTGGAATAAGGCTGTAACATAACAAAATGTGGAAAAAGTGAAGCGCTGTGAATACTTTCCAGATGCACTGTATGTCCCAGGCACTGTGAATTTTAGCGATGACTCTGTCAAGAATTAAAAGCATCAATTTATAAATAATATATAAAATGTTAAAACAGCTCTTTTTATGATCTCATGGAAGTATTATTCAAAATGAAATTGAAGAAAACTAAAAGGTTTCAAAATTATACTTCATGAGCAACACGGAGGCTCTGTGCATGCTATTAAGGAAACCTTGTTGGAAACCAACTTGACTCAATAATCACCACTTCAGTTAATTGTTTGTTTTGTTTACAGTTTTTTGTTTTTTTGTCTTGGATGTTGTCTGCCTTATTGTATATGACAGACAAACGCTTTTGGACATTGGTTATGCAATTACACACTGAAAACCGGACTTCAAATTCCTCAATGCCAACCTGCTGTTTACAAACACGCCAGCGGAGCCCTTTGTCTGGGCTGCCCGGCCGCGGAAACACAGAAGGAAAAGGGGGAAAAAGAGCCGTTCTCATCAGAGTAAGAGCAAATCGACATCCGCTACCCCGTATACTACTGGCAAATGTTCAGTCTCTGGACAACAAGGTCTGCGAGCTGAGAGCGCGGATCTCTCTCCAACGAGAGACGAGGGACTGCTGCGTTATCTGAAACTTGGATGTCTGCGGAGATTCCAGACACGGCCATCGAACCCACAGGGTTCTCCGTTCACTGAGCGGACAGAGCGAAAGACCTCTCAGGTAAAAGCAGAGGTGGTGCTGTATGTTTTAAGATCAACAAATCATGGTGTGATCAGAGGAACATACATTTTATGAAGTCTTTCTGCTCTCCTGATCTGGAATTTATCATGCTTCGGTGTCGACCATTCTGGCTACCGAGGGAATTCCCAGTGGTCACTGTCACAGCTGTGTACATCCCCCCACAAGCCGACACAGACCGTGCACTCAAGGAACTGTATGGGAGTATAAGTGAGCAGGAAACCGTGCACCCTGAGGCCGCGTTCATTGTTACCGGGTCTTTTAAGCAAATTTTAAAACAATCGCACCAAAATACCACCAACACATCAGCTTCAACACACAAGGGGGCCGGATTTTGGATCTTTGCTATTCTCCTTTCTGGGATGGCTACAAATCCCTCCCCCCTCCACCATTTGGCAAATCAGACCACTCTTCTGTTCTGCTTCTGCCCGCTTACAGGCAGAAACTGAAACAGGAATCACCCACCCTCAGAACGATCCAGTGCTGGTCGGACCAATCAGACTCTATACTACAAGACTGTTTTGATCACGCGGACTGGGAGATGTTTCGATCTGCCTCTGATGACAACATCGAGGTTTACGCTGATAGCGTAATGTGTTTCATCAGGAAGTGCGTAGAGTACGTTGTTCCAACCAAAACAATACGGATCTACCCCAGCCAGAATGCATGGGTTAATGGTGATGTTCATGCAGCACTTAATACTTTTTATGCTTGTTTCAAGGAATATAACACCGCCATCGCGGAGCGAGATGCTACAGAGGATGGTTCACTCTCCGTCTCTGTTGCTGATGTAACATGGTCCGTCCACACTGAGGCCATTGTGAAGAAGGTTCACCAGCACCTCTTCTTCCTGAGATGGCGGAGGAAGTTTGAAATGAACCACCACATCCTTACACGGTTCTACACCAGCAGAGAGCATCCTGACTGGCTGCATCACCACCTTGTACAGCAATAGCACCGCCCACAACTGTAAAGTCCTGCAAAGGGTGGTGCAAACTGCCAGACACATCATCGGAGGTGAGCTTCCCTCCCACCAGGACATATATAACAGGCGGTGTGTGAAAAAAGCTCAGAGGATCATCAGAGAATCCAGCCAGCTGAGTCATGGTCTGCTCTCACTGCTACCATCAGGCAGGCGGTATCGCAGCATCAGGACCCGCACCAGCAGACTACATGACAGCTTCTTCCCCCAAACAATCAGACTTTTGAACACTTGATCTCTCACGATCAATACACATCAGCACTGCACTTTATTAATCTTATATCTCACACTGGACTGTCATATTTATATTCTCCACAATACAACTTCTGTATATATATTTTTTATTAACACTTTATTTATTTTTTATTGTATGTGTATTCTATATTGTGGGTATTATTTACTGTACATTGTATAATAGGATTGTGTTGTGTAATTATGTGTACATTTGATATGTAAATTGTGTTGTGTAAATATGTTGTTTATTGTAAATTGTTATATGTCTCGTCACTGTCATGACTGCTATGTTGCTCGGAACTGCACACAAGACTTTCACCTACTGTTGCACTTGTGTATATGGTCGTGTGACAATAAAGTGATATGACTTGATATAATTGCTTACTAACCTTTTCTGTGTAAAATTACAACAACTAAACAACTTTACAGCTCAAACAATACACAAGTTTTAACAGAAGAATTAATGTAAGTGCTTTTATAAAATTATAGGCTTCCGATTTCTGCCTTTCATTGTAAGTGCCTCTATAGAACCTTAATTTTTACTCTTTTTTTTTTTTAAAGAAAAGGAGGGACAAGTTGAAAATATTTTTGTTGTATTCAACAAAATTGAGCATAACTTCCATTGAACCTGGAGATTTCACATTACCTGTATTCAGGTTATATAAATAGGCTAAATTAATTTGTTACTATAAACATTTTATTATAGGTCAGGCTTAAAATAGAAAATGTAAATGAGGAGGATGTTTTGTTGTGAACAGATCAGCTTAAAAGCACCATAATGTAGCTAGTATGATAGCATGAATGTTATATCGTCAGTTGTGCATTGAAAAGCAGTGCAAAAGATTTAAATGTGTGTTGTAAAATGATGATGCACAGTTTATGATCAAAACTACTGGATGATGAAATCCTTGACAAACCTTATGAATGACCAGTTATCACATCCTCAGATACAAAGTAAAACATTCAAGCATGATTGTAATGAGACAACTTGCATTTATTAATGAACACATTCAGAAATAGTTGCACACAGAATTTGTTTTCTGCAGAGATTTAATTATTTATTTGTGGATTTTTTTTGGTTGCTCACAGATCATTTTCTTTCCAACTTGGGTCCACGGCAGCAGGTAAATGTTCTTTTTATGGCCCTCCAGGTTCTTCTCAGAAAGGTCTTTATTCCGTTCTTCTTTGTTTTTGGAGGAATATTGTAGTTTTTATTTATTTGGGGAGGGTTTTTTTTTTCGTTGCTCACAGATAATTTTTTCTTCTCTCAAAGAGAGTTTGTGTATGCATGTTTGAGAACAGAGAATGCAGAAGAAGGGCATTTAGAGTTCGGGGGCAACTTTGGGTCCACGGCAGCAGGTAAATGTGCTTTTTATGGCCCTCCAGGTTCTTCTCAGAAAGGTCTTTATTCCTTTCTTCTTCTTTGTTTTTGGAGGAATATTGGAGTTTTCGGGCTCATCTTCTGGAGTCCGATTCATTGTGCCTTCATGCACCACAGCAATGCCGTCAGGTGAGGCGCAGGATATGGGGCTGGAAGACTCCATGTGTCTCTGCATATCTGTTATTATACCCTGCATGAGGTCTTGGTCCTCTGGAGAGATTCCCCGCTCGATCTCAAGATTCCCACTGGCAATTTTACTCTGGATCCCCAGTAGTAATTCGCTAACGACTCATTTGGCTTGTTGTGTTATTAGGTCCCGAGAATCCACACTTGAGCATTGACTAACACTTGTACAGTCTGAGGACAAAATACCCTCACTGCACAAAGCAGAGACAACTTTACTCGATGCCTCTTCTATGAAGTCATTTGCAATGGGTGTCACTCGGGGAGGGGTAATGTAAAATTCTTCCACCTCATCTGCTGGGGTCGAGACCTCACTATAATTGGGCCAAGCCTCAATGATGGAGAGCCAGTCTGCCATATCAGGAATGCTCTGGATATCAGGACTTGGACATTCTCTCACAAGATTGAGCGTCTCTGCGACAATCTTCGTCACCTCTTCTTCAGTTTCAGACAATGTAGATGCCATCTGAAAAATTTTAAATATTTCTAATGGTTCATAACAGAACTGAGAGAGATAATACTATTGTTGTCCCTTTTCTTTGTAACTATTAAACTCTTTTAGCCTACACATTTCAATTTCATAATACATTTGCATCAAATTGAGTAAACTTTAACTAAATAATAAAAAAAAATACATTTAAAAAGTTGTATTTATTTCATTTTGTTTGAGATTAGGCTACAAAAATTCAATTGAAAGGAAATGTAATGAATGGATACGTCCATCGTTGCTAATGGGACTATTTATAATATTAGATTAATCAAAACTTTTGATATACCAAAACTGTTTGACAGCTGTACCCATAAGAAACATGCTAACAAATGATCCTTATAGATTTTTATTAGCTTTTATTCAGTCAAAAAGATTAAATAAGTAAGCAAGACAAAGACATGAATTGATGAAGCCAAATGGACAGACATACATTATAGATAGGCAGATAGATGATCAGACAGACACACAGACAGACAGACAGACAGACAGATAGACAGATAGATAGATAGATAGATAGATAGATAGATAGATAGATAGATAGATAGATATAGAACTATGTATGTAGATTTTAGACATTTAATTTATTGTTGAACATTAAAAGACATCTCATGTGGAAAATGTACATGCTTATTCTGGTCAATATTTGTGCTGGATAGCAAAATAATGTTACAACTGTACTTCTAATAAACAGTTATAAAATAAGAATAATCAAAAAGATAATGAAAAATAATAATGTATATGTTTCGTTAGTCTTCAGTGGCCTAATGCAACAGGGACCATTTAAAATATTAGATTACTTAAAGCTTTACCGAAATTACTGTCTAATGAACGGACTTGGCAAAACAGTTCGATTGTAAATTTCGTGATTTATGTTACTACAGGTTCAAATGAAATATAAATATGGCCTTTTCCCATTATTCCATATAATCTGATTATATTGCCGTATATATTGTGAAAATTAGCTGCGATAAAAAGATATAAATGTACTCACCTTTGCGAAAAGCGTGCGATCAATAAACTGCAAATAAGAGTTCTGGAGCTCGCGCTGGTTTGCAGGTGGGTGATGGAACTTCGTCTTTATGACGTAACAATTCCAATAGGCTGGTGGCCTGACAACAGAACAAACTCGCATCGCATTGAAACGCAATGATTGCTGAAAGACAATCTGTTTTCTTGAAGGGCCGGTGTGTTATCTCAACGAAGTTTTCAAAATTAAAATGAATGAATCTAACTCAGGCTTAAGTCCAATTTCTATAATGGAAATGTATGTAGAAAATGCCCAGATAGTTCAAACTTTTACAAATATTTTCAAGACAATTAAAAAACAATACAATGAAATATATTTTGATATTTTATTTTTCATAAATTATAGAGATAATGCATCAAATCAGAACAAATAAAGAACAGGATTCATTATTTTCACACTGAAATTTCATGCGATGCAACTGGCTCACAAACACATAGTGAACTACACATTACACATAATCTACACATGTGTAATGTACTGTGTAGCTTGTGTATCTTATGTGTACTATATCAGGCACTTGTTGAGTCTAGATTTACCACTTACATAATTTCAGCAGTATACCCAAATGTTAATAGTCATGTCATACTTTTCATTAGCTGTACAAGTTTTCTCCATGTTTTTCTGCTGTACATCAAGTTAATCACTGCAACATCAGTGCCACCTTGAGAAAGAAATAACAGGTATATTATGTGTACACGCATATACCGTAAAATACTGATAATTCAGCATTGTTTATTGTTCATTGTTACTCAGTTTTTATCTATATGAATATAGTACTCGTTTCTCTTGTAAAACACAAAGAAATAGATATCCTGTGATAGTAAACTTAAATAGAAATGAAATAATAATTGTTAAAATGTAGAATTTATTGAAGTGCAAAAAAAGAATACACTTCTGGTACTTTAACCATTATAATATATATATATAATTAAATTTTTTATTTTATTTTTTTGCAATTTTGGCATTATTTTGTGTCTCGTTCTAAGAGATAGATTGAACATGATGTATGCTGCAATAAACATGAGCCTTGTCTGAAGGGTCGAGGAGGAGGTGTTGCTACAATTTACAGTGACATTTTTGGTGTTCTTTTTCTTTTACTTTCTTTTACTGTGAGGACAGGATATAAATTTAAGTCAATAAATGTAACTAATAATGCTTAATGTCACATCGTCAGATATAAATAAAAAATCTTGCTCGTCTTTTGTCCTTGCTACTATGTATAGATCACCCGGGCCTTATTCTGATTTCCTTGGTGAATTTGCTTATTTTTTATCAGATCTTGTAGTTACTGTAGATAGAGCTTTAATTGTTGGTGACTTCAACATTCACATAGATAATGAACATGATACATTGGGATTAGCATTTATCGATATTCTCAACTCTCTTGGAGTCAGACAAAATGTAACAGGACCAACTCATCGCATTAATCATACACTAAATATGCATCAACTCCATATGACTATTCTGTCATATGGAGTTGATGTTGATATTATAGAAATTCTGCAGCAGAGCGATGACATCTCGGATCATTACCTCGTCTCTTGTATGCTGCGATCGTTCAGGTAGAACTATTATTTTGACCATTAAAGATAGATTCACTAATAATCTTCCAGATCTATCTCATACACTGAATAAACCCCAAAGCCCAGAAGAACTTGATGAAATAACAAAAAAATATAAATGCAGTCTTCTCTAGCACTGCTGATATTGTCGCCCCACTTCGATTAAAGAAATAAGCCCTGCACCACGGTACTATGATCACACTCATGCTCTCAAGAGAGCAGCTCGGAAAATGGAGCACATGTGGAAAAATACAAAATTAGAAGTATTTCATGGTGCATGGAAGGATGGTGTCTGTAACTACAGACAGGCACTAAAAGCTGCCAGGTCAGCATATTTTAGTGAACTCATAGAAAATAACCACAACAATCCAAGGTGTTTATTTAGTACTGTGGCTAATTTGGTTAGGAATAAAGTCTCTACTGGACCAGATATTACATTGCAGTACAAGAGTAATGACTTCATGAATTTCTTTACAGATAAAATTTAAATAATCAGAAATAAAATTGGAATTATGCAATCATCTGTCACAGCACCTCAGAAAACAGTGTCTAATAATTTTCCTCATGTGCAACTTCAACCCTTCTCTGTCATAGGTCATGAAGAGCTATGAAAGAGCTATAAAAACTTATCGAAACATCAAAAGCCACAACTTGTTTGTTAGATTTTATACCAACTAAGCTCTTAAAAGAGGTATCTCCTGTAATTTCAGAACCTCTATTAACTCCTCGCTATGCTTAAGACATGTCCCAAGAAACTTTAAAATGGCAGTTATCAAACCACTTGTTAAGAAGCCACAACTTGATCCTGGAGAACTGGATCTAATTATAAACCGATTTCAAATCTCCTGTTTATGTCAAAAATACTAGAAATGTAGTATCCTCCCAAATATGTTCATTTCTACAGAGAAATAGTACATACAAAGAATTTCAGTCAGGATTTAGGCCTCATCGCAGTACACAGACTGCACTTCTCAGAGTTACAAATGACTTACTCTTATCATCTGGTCGTGGCTGCATTTCTCTTCTAGTGCTTTTAGATCTTAGTGCTGCATTCGACACGATAGATCACGACATTCTCTTGAACACTATGGGGTCCACTTCAAAACTCGCCATGCGCTGAGCTGTGTACGTGCACTGCAGACACAGAAGCGGGCAGGTATGCACAAGCGACCAACTGTGTTCAGGCTGCACGTACTCTTCCCCAATGCCCCAAAAAAAGTCGTCAGAATCCTTTTGGTTACCCTAGGGGGGAACAAAGTGACGCGCTCAACTAGGGAACGGGCCAAGCCTGGCTGGGCCTCTTTTCTCTCTGTTTTCTCGGCATAGAGCAAGAACAGCCGGGGCCCTTACCGCATCGAGGTAAGGGGGTCTTACCCAAATTCCTATTCTTACAGGGGGAAAAGACCCTGCGGAGGCCACACCCACCCGAAAGGGGAGGTAGAGGTGGCAAAATACATCACATGGCCTCTTGGGTCACATGTGGGAAGAATGACGCGGTGGTAGATCCAACCTTGAAGAGGGGGGAGTTGCTACAACACAGCGACCGGAGGGCAGCGAAGGACTGCCTAAGGAAGACGCGGGTCAGCTCATAAGGTGACCGTACCACGTAAGTACACACAGGAGGAGTCCGCGTAGGAGGCCTAACCTGTGGAGCACCTATTCCAGTAGGGGTAGCCTGGGGTACCCGTAGTGGACTCTGCCGGCAAGTTCCTCCGCTGAACTGTTAATGAGGAATCGACCAGGAGACTAATAGGGGTCTCCTGGGAAGAAGGCGCACTGTTCTACCTTGACAGAGGGAAAGGGCGCTGGACACAAGCGATTCACCCGGTCAGACCGTGGATGTGTACAGAGTTCTACGGGCTCGGACCTGAGAAAACACGGGACGAGACTGACTCAACCCTGAGATTGTAAAATCTCGCAAAGGTGTTGCACAGCCCGCAGCTCTGCAGATGTCTACAAGTTCAAATGTTGTATTTAAGATATATATATACTGTAATTTATCAACTGAATCATTCCATTTTATTTAGATTACATGTTTAGGGAGATGATTTTAATTCCTTTTATACAGTTTTTACTTTTGTCTTCAAAATAAACTGTTAATTTACAATCTTGAGCACGTCTTGACAATTTATTTAATGTGTTTGATCGTTATAATTTAGCAAAGGTCTGTTAAATATGTGTTTGTGATTAGAACCTTTAGTGCCGTCACTTTATCGAAGGTGTTTGGTCATTATAATCGAGGAAATACCTGTAAAATAACAGCATTTCTCCATAAAACTATTAGTGCCATCACTTTATTGAAGGTGTTTGATTGTAATAATTTAGGAAATACCTGTAAAATAACAGTGTTTCTCAGTAGAACTTTTAGTGCCGTCACTTTATTGAAGGTATTTGGTCATTATAATCTAGGAAAAATCCATAAAAATAACAGTTTTACCCTGTAAAAAAAAAAAATTGTAAAAAAACGGTCAAATCACTGGCAGCTACGGCTGCCAAACAAAAACCGTAAAATTAAAGTTTTTGCACTTTATTGGATTTAAGATATTTTACTTTAATTTTACGGTTTTTGTTTGGCAGCCGTAGCTGGCAGTGATTTGACCGTTTTTTTACGATTTGTTTTTTTTTGTTGTTTTTTTTACAGTGTATACAAATAATGTAACTAGTGTAACATGTTTGGTATTATTTATAATGTCATGAGCCAGCTGAAGTTTCCAGAGCACACTGAGAAAAAACTAGACTCAGGCCAGATGTGGTCCTGACTCATCAAAGCAAGTCCTGATCTTGGAAATTAAAGTCTGCATAGAAAGAGACTGGGAAGACTGCCAAAGAGGAAGCCCATGAGTGGAAGAGGCCTGTAGAGGGAACTGATGGGAAGGCCAGATGTGAGCCTATTGAGATGGGCTGCAGGGGATTTCCAGGGCCCTCAGGCTCCTTACCATCAGAGCGCTGCAGGAAAGAAAAGCCACCAGGAACATAATTAAAGCTGTGGGAAAAAGCTTCAAGGTGGTTGTGGATCAAGAGGGGGGATCCATAATGTAGCATGCCGCTTGGACACAAGCTGGGGTCTGATCATCCCCGGTTGGGTCACCCAGGTGAGGGTGTCTGACGATCACAGAAACACCCGATGATCCTGGGTTCATCACTGATGATGTGTCCAAGCCGCACCATCTACATAAAGATGGTGTTTCTCTATACTCATTTTAATTATGTTTAGAACTAGTGGTTAAAATGAGTAAACTAATAAGTGTATATGATTTTATACAATTTTTATCAGTTTATTTATTTCAATATATTTTTTTAATATGGGGGAAAAGTGTAAAATATAGTTATTATTGGATCTTGACACTTACGCCATGTCAAACCAATTAAAGATATTCAATTGTTAGTGTGAGTAACCCCACCAATCCCAAATGCCCACCTATGACACCCCACAGCCCACCCTAGCAGCTGGCAGAAGCCAGGCCGGATATATACGCCATTATATGTACTATTATTATGTGTAATAATAATATTATTACACTAATATTATATTATGTGTCTGTTTATACTCTTACCTTGTTTTATATTCTGTCTCTCACTGTAATGTTCTGTGTGCACTTGTTTCTCCCATCATCCCAAAATTGCTTGTGCACGCGAGAACACGGCAATAAAGCTCATTCTGATTCTGAAGTAAAATATATATATATAATAAAAAGCAGTTAATGTTTTTAAACGCAGTTTTTAAATTAACACTTGAAACATGATTTTTTTTTCTCTGATCATTTTTCGATAAGATTATAGGAGGGGATGGGGACTAGTGTTATCACGATACCAAAACATAGGCCTAGTCGGTAATGATACCGGTGAAATGTTACGGCTTTCGATACAAATTTTATGCCACAGCAAAAATATGCTACCAAAATAAGTGAAAATAAGCCATTTGTAAAAAATGACAAATGTGTATCTGTTTCTCAACCACACTTATTATATCACTTCTGAAGACATAGATTTAACTACTGGAGTCATATGGACTACGTTTATGCTGCTTTTATGTACTTTTTGGAGCTTCAAAGTTTTGGTCACCATTTACTTGCATTGTATGGACCTACAGAGCTGAAATAATCTTCTAAAAATCCACAAACATTTTTGATGCCAAGGACCCCCTGTGTAAGAGTAGTAAACATGATATTATAAAAACTTATTTTTTGCTAAATTAAATAATTGGCTTTGAAATTGTCATCGAACTAAAGCCTAACGAAATGTAATATATATATATATATATATATATATATATATATATATATCTTTCTAATGCTGGAGTAATCTAGAAAATAATATAATAAAAAATTATATTTAATTTTAAATATTTATATTTACTGTGGACCGATGATCTGCAAACAGCAGCGATGAGATCCCCAGCCCACCGAACCGCACCTTCCCACCCCGACTACGCCACAACATCCTGAATATCATCGCAGCCTTCGCAGAGACCAAACTCATTTTAAGGACTTCGACTTGGCTCTCACTGGGTCGCTTGGCAATGTTTACTCAGAAGGGTGGAGGGGCTTCTCCTCTCCTTAGAGATAGGGAGGGGAGCTCAGACATCTGTGAGGAGCTCGGATTAAAGCCGCTTTGTTCATTTTGCGTCGAAAGGAGTTTTTTTTTAATTAAATTATTTTTTATTAAACACACTTGATTAACCATTAGGGATGGATTTATATTAATGCCATTTACATTTATGAATATGGTATTTACCCATAATTGTTATGATATTGTAAATTCTAAGAAGTTCCTTCGGAAGGTTTTCATTAATTTGCTCCACCTTTAATTGTATAATTCTCTCCATTTTTATTTCCAGCCAATTCATGACATCCTGCCAGAAACTTTTTATCACTAGACAAGAGAAAAACAAATGTTCAATTGTTTCATCTTCCTGGGAGCAGAACACACATGGCTCCACTTCAAAACCAAATCTTTTTTTTAAGCATTGCTGCTGCTGGATAATATCCATTTATAATTTTGAATTGCATTTCTTTAATTTTAGGAGGTATAGGCCATTTCATGAACCCGATGTATTTATTTGTTATTTTGTCATCATAGTGTCTTATTTTTATATTTTGGTCAAAATCGTGAAATAGTCTACATTTGAATATTTTGCTAATAGCGTCGAAAGGAGTCAGTTGAGGTAGTTTGGGGATTTTCCAAAGATGGCGCCTCAACAGGGAAGCACGTCCAGCTCGGAGGAGCCCTCGGGAAACCCAGGACTAGATGGAGAGTTTACATCTCCACACTGGCCTGGGAACGCCTCGCCCAGTAAATACATTAAAATAATCATAATTAAACTAGTTATTTCAGAATTAAACTGTCAACATTTTTACACCTTTTCTCAGAATTTTTTAAGTGGGGTTTCCCCAAATAGATCATTTATATATGGTTTAATTTGGAACATTGGACATCGCTTTTAAAATAGATCTACATTTGTCACGTGATCCATAATGCACCATTACGATTTCAGTCTCACTCATTTTTGTAAAGGAGTTATTCTGTAAACTACTCAGTTGGCATTCGATGTTCAAGTGCTCGACTTTTCTCAAAAAAAGTAACTTTTGTGTCCTGTAAAATGTAGCCCAATATTTGTCACTTGCCCCACTACACACAGTAAAACATAGGGCACTTCTGTTAGTGCACACTTACCTCTCAGAGTGTATAAATGGTGTTTAGTGGTACAAAATAAATACATTTGTATGCATGTCGACGCATGTGTGTTAATGCATTAATGAAGTAGTCCCAGAGGGTGACACATGCAAATGAGCTTCATTCATGTCTTCACTCATTTGGCCTTTGCTGAAAATATATTTTAATAGAATAATTTATATAATACATTAAATATTTACTTTGTGCATTGTATCCCTAATAAGAGATTAGGGATACAATTACTTCCAAATAACCTTTATTTTACTGTAACCTAACCCCTTAAATGAACTGTTAAGGGGATTTAATGAATTATTACAAACACAAACATTACTCCTGTCAGTAGCCTGCAAAACACATGTAACCTAAGAACATTACATTTCACACTTTTCTCACTGTTAGACCACCTCATTCAAAACTGTAATACATTTAGTGTAAATAAATACAACAGCTTTAAAGGGATAGTGCACCCAAAAATGACAATTCTCTCATTTACTCACCCTGATGACATCACAGATGTGTACAACTTTTTTTCTTCTGCTGTAGAGTACAAATGGTGATGTACAAATTTTTCCTTCAACGGCGAGGAGTGAGACAGGGCTGCAGTTTAAGCCCCACCCTCTTCAACATGTATATCAATCAGTTGGCACAAACTTTTGAACAATCTCCCGTTCGAGGTCTCACTTTACATGACACAGAAATAAAGTGTCTCCTCTACGCAGATGACCTGGTCCTCCTGTCGCCCACTAAAGAGGGGCTACAGCAGAGCCTGGCATTACTGGAGAGTTACTGTAAGACCTGGGCCCTGACAGTCAACCACCAAAAAACCAAAGTCATGATCTTCCAAAAGCAATCCATATCTCAGGGACTAACAAACATTTTTTCATTATCAAACAGAAGCATTGAAACCACAAAGACATACAATTACCTCGGCCTAAAAATCAGTTCTACAGGTAATTTTGCTTTGGCTGTGAATGAACTCAAAGAGAAAGCACAAAGGGCATTCATTGAACCAATTGCATTATATGGCAGTGAAGTGTGGGGTCCACCTGTAAAATTTGACTATTTAAATTGGGAAAAACATCCCACTGAAACTCTGAATATGGAATTTTGTAAAAGAATCATTTATGTTCAAAGAAAAGCCCCAAATAATGGATGCAGGGCAGAATTAGGCAATACCCTCCTCTTTTTGAACATTCAGAAATCCATCAAATTCTGGAAGCACCTAAAGACAAGTGACCCCAACACATCCCATTATAAAGCCCTAAAACACCAAGAGCTGAGCGGGGTGAAGAGTCCCCTATGCCAGCTTGTCCTGAGACTGACTGAAGTCACACCTGATGAGATCGGCCAGTCTCAGGATAACGGCACACTCACAAACATTCGGCCGAAACAAATTATACACAAAGAAAAGGAAAAATACCTCACGCATTGGACAAACACCATTAAAACTCAACACAAACTGGAATGTTATTCGGCACTAAATCGAGAGTACACGGTGGCAAACTATCTGACCACAGTGACTGACAGAAAATTAAGAAAAGCACTGATGATGTACAGACTCAGCGAGCACAGTCTGGCCGTAGAGACGGGCCGCCGCAGACAGACATGGCTGCCCCGCGAGGACAGACTGTGCTCCCAATGCATCCTGGGAGTGATTGAGACAGAACTGCACTTCCTCACAGAATGCCCAAAATACCAACCAATTAGAAACAAATATTACCTCAAAATTAACAACATATGCCCAGATTTCAATGCATGTACCCCAACACAAAAAATGTGTTTTATTCTGGGTGAAAAAGAAGAATGTGCAGATATAGCTGCAAGATTTGTAGTATCCTGTAGAAACCTGCGGGACAACCAGAACTCAAATCAATAACAATACATGATGTATTGATGACCCCTGACCCCAATCCCCTACCCCTGTTACTGACCCTATATAATGTTGCATGTTATTTCTTTATAGTTATTATTGTTGTCATGTCCTAGTTTAGTTCCTGTTTTGTTTTCTATGTAATTGCTTTGGCAATACAAAATGTCTTTTTCATGCCAATAAAGCTTGTTAAATTGAAATTGAAATTGAGAGAGAGCGAGCAAGCGAGCGAGAGAGAGAGAGAGAGAGAGAGAGAGAGAGAGCGAGAGAGAGAGAGAAAGAGAGAGAGATTTTTGATTTTTCAAAAACCCTTTTTATTACAAATGTTTACATGTTACAAATCAAAAGATAAATTAAAAATACAGAACAAATCCATTAAAAACAAAAAACAAATAATAAAAAACAATAAAAACATGTTACTTAAAAAGGGAAATATAACTCTTCTTCAACAATTTCACAAATTATCCCGTTTAAACACCAAATTGCTTCAAAAGTTAAAAGATCATGCATTAATCTGTAATAGTGATAATCAATTAAAACTCTTGATTTGACTAATTTAGCAAAAACAGCTTCAACACTACTAAAAACATTCTGTTCTACTTTCTCCTTCCTTGTAGTATATGTTGCCATTTTTGCTTGACCTAACAGGAAATTTAACAATTGAGACTTCCGACTGTGCTTTTTAACATATTTGACACCACAAATAAACACTTTCATTGAAAATATTACATTAAAAGAAATAAAAAACATTCAGGATATTAAATAAAGGTTGTAACCTGTCACAGTGCAAGAACGCATGAAAGATAGTTTCTTTCTGTAAACAAAAGGGACAAGCATCAGTAACATCATTTATCACAGAAATAAAAGCATTAACAGCAATGGCTCCATGTAACAATCTCCACTGTAAATCACCAGTTTTCTTGACTAATGGTGCTTTATATAATGCTCTCCATTCAGGTTTTTCAGTTACATTGAGATTAAGAACCCTTCGCAATGGAGTGTCACATTTGTTATTCAAATATGTTTTGTTAAAAGCCTTCACACAACTTTTGTACATGTCTTTAAAGTTTGGACCCACAATTATGAACTCTTCACACTCTAACAGAAAGCCACTGCACTCCCCTAAACTGGGGGACAAACTCAGATTTGGAAAAAGATCTTTACATTCAGGATAAATAGATCCCTTAGAGTATAGATCCAAGAGTACTGTTTCTTCTCCAGTGAGGGCTGATCTCCATTTCTCTACTGCTCTTGTAACTGTTCGGTGTGATTTGATACTGAGACGCTCAGCAATGGCGTTCACATTTTTAAAAGCAGGGCCCGTTATTTGATGCAAGTGTCCAATTGTTATCACCTTAGCACCACACAAAGTCCTTTCAGGAATGGCAAAAGACATCTCACGAGTTAAGTCCAGTCGTGAGCCAAAGACCAAAGGCTCCTTTAGTAGCCAAAACAGGGAGGTTTAATTTTTTTTCCTGCTTATTTGAAATAAAGACCAGACTTTGAAAAGGTTACGATAAAAGATTGGAGAATCATGCAGTTTAAGTCTCTGAGGATCTAACCAGAATAAGGCTTTATCCAGTCCTAGTCCATCAATATTCTGAAGAATTGCACAGGCAGCACCAATCCAACTTGATTCATCGGAGTACCTTAAGAGTCTTTGTATAAACTGCAGACGAAAGGCAGCTGTTCTGCTCTGCAGGTGTATTAGTCCAAGTCCCCCTTCATCTTTGGACAGGTACAACACACTTTTAGGTATCCAATGCATTCTGTCCCAAAAAAAGTCAATTAAAATGGGCTGGATTTTCATTAAAACTTCAGCTGGGGGGTCTATGCAGGCCAAACGGTGCCAAAGTGCAGAGGCAACCAGATCATTAATGATCAAGATACATTCTTTATAGGACATTTTAGGGAGCAGAAACATCCACTTATCAAGTCGCCCTTTGACTTTTTCAAATGGCACCTTCAAAATTATTTTTCACATAATTGTCATCACCCAGAATATTTCTAAATATTTGAAACCATTTCTGGTCCATTTCAATCCATCAGGAAGCCTTGGTTCAACTTTTGACCATTTTCCAACTAAAATGGCTTCACTTTTTCCCCAATTCACCTTTGCAGAAGACAAGAGTTTTAAAATCATTTAAAATCTTCAACATCACACTGATATCATTACAATCACTGATTAAAACAATGACATCATCTGTTGGGGATTGCCCCACTGAAAACTGGTGGATTATATTATTGACCGCTGCAGAACTCTGGTCAGGGAGTCGGAGTCATCAGATAGAGTTTAGTAGTTTATTGCACAAGAGTGACCATATACATTGTACTTGGTAGTTTCTGAAATAAATGATATAACATAAATAAATAGTCACTGTCTAAATTATTCAACAACTTAATAGATAGCAAACTCAAATATAAACATCTCTGTAAAGTGCACTGATACATGAAATATAACTCAAGAAACATAAGTCTGTAATAAACTGCATAATGCAATTATATTGACAAAACACTAAAATATAGATTACAGAAATCGGACTGTCTTCATTATTACAGGCAGTACTAAATGATAACCAGTGAAAGATATTATCCACAGAGATATTCACTTCAAGGTAATAACTAGTAAATATGAACAATAGAGCCGTGATGCTAGCGGGATAATCCGCTCGTTAAGCAGGATCAAATTACACTGAGAAAGATCGCTAAACATCAACTACACAACAAAAATGGTCTAACTTAGCGCAGTTAGGATACAGTGACAATCTGTGTCATTAACAATATACAGATGGAAACTTACTTTGTCACAAACTTTCTCTCGCACATAAACACTGCACATGACTGCATGCACGCGATATGATCGCTCCACTCCAGTGCCTTAGTGAATAGGTAATTTCACTGAGTCCGTGCGTGCTGAGAACGCTGCACTACGTTATTTGCGTACAAAGCAACTTAAAATGTCCCACACATATCCAACTTAGTATTTAAAGGGGGAGAATTCACAACATCATCAGCATAAGCTGAAATTTTAAAGGTGTTAACACAGTTGGGAATACACAGTCCATGTACATTAGCCCTTAGCTTGTTCAACAAGGGTTCTATGGCTAGGGTATACAGCATGCCTGACAGTGCACAGCCCTGTCTTACACCCCTATTCACCTTAAATGGAGAGCATAAGTCACCATTAATCTTCAATACACTCTCAACGCTACAATACATAACTTTTATCATAGAAATAAAATCCGAATTAAAACCAAAGGCTTCTAAAACACTCCATAAATAAATATGTTCAACTCTGTCGAAAGCTTTTTCTTGATCAATTGAAATCAATCCAAAATCCAAATCAAAGAGTTTTCCACAGTCTAAAATGTCTCTAATGAAAGAAACATTATCAAAAATTATTCTACCTGGTACACAATATGACTGATCGGGGTGAACTATGGACTCAAGAACTTCCCCTAATCTAATTGCTAGGGCTTTGGAGAGTATTTTATAGTCGTTGCATAAAAGACTTACTGGCCTCCAATTTTTTATATCGTTTAGATCTCCTTTATTTGGTAGTAGAGTGATGATTGCTCTACGGCAGCTTTGTGGCAGTTGTCCATTTTCCAAGCTCTCGTTAAAAACTGCTACCAATTCTGGACCCACCTCTAACCAAAAAGATTTATAAAAATCTATCGAGATCCCATCAATGCCCGGCGCTTTCCCACTCTCCATTCTTTTAAGTGCATCCTCTAGTTCTCCTAAACTCAAAGCTTTACCGATTTCTTTATTGGCATTTTTGGTTACTTGTGGCAAATTTAAAAAAAAAAAAAAAAAAACTTTCATTTTTATATAAGTCCTTATAAAATTGTACCGCTCTCTTTCTGATGTCTAAAGGATTTGACAATAAGACTCCAGTTTCAGACTTTCACTGCCCATTCTTCTTTTCCAGATTAAAAAAGAATTTTGATGGAGCATCCATTAAATTGGCACTCTGAAACCGGGATCTAGTTATTGCACCTTGCGTTGTCAAACCTAAAATATCAGTTAAAAGATCATTTTTCTTTTTGATGTTTTCTAAAAAAGTGACATCTTTTGTGGAGTTTGCAATCCCTTGTAACATCATTAAATCTTCTTCTAAAACCTTCATTGACTTATTTATGTCTCTTGTAGCGTTGCGAGTGTATTGTTGACACAAATGTTTTATTTGAACCTTTGTAAAATCCCACCACTGCTGCAAAGACAAGAAAGATGATTTCAAAGCTTTGGCGTTTATTCCAAAACTATTTAAAAATATCTCTAAAACAAGAATCACCCAATAAATTATTGTTAAAATGCCAATATGCACTTTTTGATTTGACATGGTTTTTTGCCACAATACATTTGACCAAACTATGGTCAGAGAAGCTTACTAGGACTATTGAGCATTCCCTGAAAATATTTAGTTGATGCTTAAAACCATAAAATCTATCAAGCCTTGCCATTGATAGCTGGTTATTAAAAGCATGAACCCAAGTGTATTGCCTCTGCGTGCCATGGAAATTCCTCCATATATCAATAATACTATGGGATTTCATTAATTGAATTAAACTCTCTCTTGAATGCATGTGAGGTTCTACATGATTTCTGTCAAAGCCATTCTCAGTACAGTTAAAATCCCCTCCCACAAATAAAAGCTCATCAGCATTACAATCATTTAAAACATTGCCCAAAGTATTTAAAAAAATAATTCTCTCTAAAGCCGCAGTTGGAGCATATACACAGATAAATATAAAAGTGCTATTTTCAAAAGAAGCTTTTACTTTCAAGAGCCTTATATTATTTCTTCAATAGTGTAAGAATAAGGGATGAAATTCTTAGAAAATAAAACTCCAACTCCACTTAAAGTAGTAGAATGGATTAAAATCACTAAGCCATCGAACTCCTTAGCCCAATCTGCAGCATTTAAGACATCACTGTGTGTTTCTTGCACAAATAACACATCAATAGTTTTACACCTCAAAGTCTCATATACTTGTGCTCTTTTCTTATGATCTCTCGCTCCATTAACATTTAAAGAGGCAAGATTTATTTCCTCCATTAAAAAGAAAAGAAAAGAGCAATCAAGGCAATAAAGCCAAAAAGGAAATCCTATGTTATCCATTTAACTTTGTAAGGATTTTCTTTAACCGGAAAACCTCCTTATTGGTGAAACTGTTTTCACTTCTGAAAACTTTTACTTTGTCAATGATTGTATTTCCTCAACAGTATATTCTCGGCTAGAGAAACCACTTTGGGGTAAACTAGCGCTAATACTGCATTCTGACATTTCATTCTCACTTTCATTGTCAGTCTGATTATCACAATTACCATCTAAATGTTTAGCCTGTTTGTCAGCATGACATCCAAACAATTTCCTTTTTTGAGGAGTCTTAAGAAAACACTCTTTGTCCTCTACCTCAGGACTCTCCATTTCTTGTATTGCCATCACTATATTAGTAGCTTCATCCTCACTGTTGCTGTTCTCAGACCCATCAGACTCACAAACTTCTTTTTCATTTCTCAAAACATTTCTGATTTCCTCATTTCCAATTTCTGCAACTATTCCTTCTATTTCATCCGTTTTATCAGTAGGAATCTCAGAAACATCTTTCAAACTTTTTGAGACCTCAGGTGCCCTGCTTGGGCCTGGCATTTCTTCATCAATAGGAACAATCTCGTTCTGCACTTCAGCTGCATTTTCAGTTGTGACATTAACAACAGTCTCAGTTTGATTATTTGCACTTCTTGGACATGCACGAATAAGATGTCCATTTTCACCACAACCAAAACACTTCATAGTGTTTGTTGTAGCGTAAATCACATAGTTAAAACCCTCGTGACTAAAATTAAGGGTCAGATTAAGCTTGTCTACATTTTCTTTCAGAACCATATAAACAAATCGTCTGAAAGAGACCACATGCTTTAATAAAGATGATTTGCTTCCTATTGGGATCATCTTTATTGGAGAGACCATTTTGCCGTATCTGGCGAGCATTCCAACAAGAACATCGTTTTTAATGAATGGCGGCACATTGGACAGAGTTACTCTTTTGGAAGGAGTGGAGAGAGGGAGTACAGATGTAAAAATACCACCTATCTCAACACCACTCTCAACCAACAAATTCGCTAAATCAATAGTCTTAACAAAGAGAACAAACAACTGCACTCACCGCCAACACACACTCCTCTACACTTGCGGTAGTGTCAATTTTCACCCCATGACGTCTTGTTAAAAACTCTAAACTCAGACTGGGAGTTAACAACAGCCCTCCCAAAAACGACCACTCTTAACTTACCGAAATTAAAAAAGAAAAAGAAAAAAAAGAAAACACAAAGTCCACGAACCACAATAAACAGAGATAGAAAAAGGAAGAAAAAAAGATTCCAAACACTCGTACCTTCACTCAGCAGTCAAACGCTCTGCATCCACGCTCCAAACACTCGCTCAACGCATGCGCACGCACACACACACAGAGAGAGAGAGAGAGAGAGAGAGAGAGAGAGAGAGAGAGAGAGAGAGAGAGAGAGAGAGAGAGAGAGAGAGAGAGAGAGAGAGAGAGAGATTTGAAACAAACTTTATTTACAAACTCACAACAAACCACACCTTTTTTTTCTTAAAAACTTACAAAATGAGGTTAAAAAAAAAAATTTAAAAAAAAAAGTTAAAAAAAAATAAATAATTCATCCTCAAAAATTGTACACAAAGCATCACAACAACACCATTTCAACTCAAACATAGCAAGATTACACATAGCTTTATAAAATCTAAAATGAATCAAAATCCTTGCTCTAAGTAAAGACTTAAATACGACAATAACATCATCATTGCTTTTTTGTTCTATTTTGCTCTTTCTACTCATGTAGATTGCCATTTTTGCCTGCCCAAGAATAAAATTCAACAATTGAAATGTAACATGCTTTTTTTGTACATATTTAAAACCAAAAATAAAAGTTTTAAGACAAAAACACTCATTAAACTTATTACACAAATCTTCCACCATTACAAACAGAGGTTTAAAGACTGAGGCATTGCATAAACGCATGAAACACAGTCTCCTTTTGAGAACAAAATGGACAACCGGAGTTATTCTTTGAATCCAAAACTGAAATAAAAGAATTCACCGCAATCGCCCCTTGAAGAATTCTCCACTGCAAGTCTCCTGTTCTTTTGATAATGGTGGCTTATATAAAACTCTCCATTCGGGTCTTGACTTGTCACCTACTTTTAAAACAGTTTAGTACTTATTATTTAATTAATTTTGAATTAAAAATACTTCATAGCATTTTTCCTACCATCATCATCGTTTTGGCTTCTTTTCCTTTTCCTTTTAGCTGAAAGTTTGACAGCTGACTTCCTGTATAGAGAAACAAAAAACATGTGTAAATTGCAATAGAGGTGTGTGCTGTCTGCCTTACAAACCAGGTGAATACTTGCGAGTACACCACAATGCAGGACAATCTGTTGACACTTTCTCTGATGACTACACCATTGGGCATGGCACACCAGATGCCAAACTGCTGCCATACAAATAACTCCACGTTATAAGAAAAATGAGAAAATTAGGAACTTGTGAAATACCATCTGACTTCTGAGTCTAGTGTGGTGTGCTAATTTTTGTACATGTACACATTCTTTACCATTCTGTATCTCATATTCTACATAGTCAAGATTGCCCTTAATGCTCTGCCTATTCTATTCTGTATTGACACTTACCTGTTTGCTGCTACTACTTTCTTCTTTGCCTCAATCTCTTTTTTCCCCATTTCCTCTGCCTGTTCTCTCTGCTTGTCTGTCTCCATCAGTTTCAGCTCTTCGAAGTCTTCCTGTCCCCCCATCTCTCGTCTCTCTACTCTGTCTTCCTGTACCTCTATCTCTCCTCTCTTCACTCCCTCACTCTCTACTCTGTCTTCCTGTACCTCTATCTCTCCTCTCTTCGCTCCCTCACTCTCTATTCTGTCTTCCTGTACCTCGATCTCCATCTCCTGCATGTCCCTCCTCTCAGTCTCTCCTATTTCATGTTGCCCCCCATGTCCTCTCTGGTCTTGATCATCTATTTCGCTTTCTGCCTCATCTTCTTCTCCTCTCCTGCTGCCCCACCTCCTCTCTTTCAAGATCACATGCTGTGATAAAAAAAACAAAAAACAAGACATTTAAGATGCAGTATGTGGTTCAAAATGTGAGTAACCAAAGAAATATAAAAAGTTTAAGACAAAAGATAAGAACAAAAAAAATGACCCACCACCAGCAATCTAGATTGTGTGAAAAATTCTCTGTACTGACATTTAAAACCGATCCAACTTTATAGGTACACAATACAGGATCAATCTTAATAGAGTCATGAATGTACTGATGTTGTGATGTAACCTCCCTTCAAACAAACCTTCAAATAGGCACAATATCTTCTCCAGGACAGCATGCGCTACAACTGGCAGCTCAAAGGGGCACTGGAGCTGGGCCATCCACTTTTTGTTTTGTGGTCTGTACTTTCCACACAGCAGGAGGGGAAAGTACCCAAGGGCCTTCAGTTTCTCCACCTTAACATAGAAAAACAATAAGCAAACACACAGAGATTTCTAAGACAGGGTTACAAAGGCAAGAAAGACGTTATTATTATTATTATTATACACATACAAGCTGTCTTTAAAAAAGTTAGTATGGGTTTTTATAAGGGTGAATGTCCTTTCTGGAGTAACAGAGGCATATGCAAATGTATCTTTTCCTGTAAGAAATCAAACTTTCTCTCTAAAAGATTCTGTACTGCCCCTGCATCAGCAAGTGACTTAACCTACTCTACTACATGACCACACTGTAAAAAAAATCGAAATTTTACAGGAAATTAGTGATTTGTCCTGTAGTTGCTGATGGAATGATAGTTATATCAGCTCATTCATGTGTGCTGTTGCTAGCTAATTTTTAACTGCAAGAGATTTACATTTTATAGAGAATGTTTCACAATAATCATCTTGAAATATTGCAAATGCAGTTGGGTTGATGACATCTTGACACATAATTGCATGACATTACCATAGTTGCTGCTTCCTTGCACAATGTAAATACAATTCTATATTTCTGTAATGTTGACAGAAACCTGAAATGCCTGACCAAAAGCGAAAGACAAAATGTTTATTACCAGCAGGGCACTGTTGTCAAAAATCTTTGCCTGATTGCGGGACTTTTTGTGCCCATTCCTTGGCTCTGGACCGGAACACTTTCATACGGGCTGTCTGCCTGGACTTCATGTCCAGCAGCTTCCCACACTGAGTAAGGGAGAGAGACAAGAGAGAGCGGTATGACTCACGGGAATTAAAAAAATAATAATCTAAACTGTGTTCCAGTTGATCAAGCACTGCTGATTTTCTAGCCCTCTATTTACAAGGGCCTAAATAATAACTTGGATACCAAGTTTATGCAATTCCTTGAACAGACAGACTAAATATGCCAATATCAGAGTCAATGCACCGGCACATTTTAATAATATTAAAGGCATAATGCTAAAACCTAGTTATATATGTATCCATATTTTAATGGAAAACAAGAATGTCCATTATCTGGCCACAGACATTATAACTTAAAGGGATAGTTCACCCAAATATTCACCTTTAAGTTGTTCCAAACCTGTATGAGTTTCTTTCTTCTGCTGAACACAAAAGATGATATTTTAAAGAATGTTGGTAATCAAACAGTTGAAGCACCCTTTGACTTCCATTGTATTTTTTTTCCTACTATGGAAGTCAATGGGTGCTTCAACTGTTTGATTACCAGCATTCTTTAAAATATCTTCTTTTGTGTTCAGCAGAAGAAAGAAACTCATACAGGTTTGGAACAACTTTGACGGTGAGTAAATTATGACAATTTTTATTTTTGAGTGAACTATCTCTTTAAGTTGTCATTATTGTATGCGCTAATGGAGATGTTGCCATTTTCTTAAAATATGGATAAAAGAACTGAGTGACCACAGTTGAGATTCACCACAATACAAAGTACTGTCTCAATGTCAAATATGTAGCCTTGTAAGAGGACGTTATTTAAAGGAACCAATAGTCAAAAATTCAATAACAACAGGTACCTTTACATCAGGTGGGAAATGTAACATTTTGAAAAATACCTACTGTGATGCAAATTTGTTGTGTAACAAAACAAAACTCTTTCTGTCTTTTGTATGATGAACTTAATGTCTCCATTGCAAAGTCCTGTTTTATGGTCACTCTATTGCATGGGCAACAAATACTGAGATATTTAATGCCAATAAAGTTTATTTTAATTTGCACTTAATGACTCTGGCTTTAATGCATGAAAATGGGGGTTGGCAGTTAGACAGTTCAATAGATTATTGTACCTTATTTACCTTGTTGCATCTTCTATTGGCACAATTTATCTTTTCTAGGCAATGGGTGCACTGTCGAAGAGTTGATCCACCAGGCATTTTCACTACAAACAAAACAAAAATAAATTATAATTATCGACATGCCACGTAACAAAATATTTAATTCTGTTGGAGGACCTGATGTGAGCATATCCAATGCCTTTCCAATTTCACTATAAAGATAAAAAAACGACATAAATTTGTCTTTATTGTCCACCATGGATAAATTGTGTTGGACCTAGGGATGGGTGACATAGAACACATCAGACAAACTGCATATTAAATTAAGTAATCCAATTGATGTTAATGATATTGAACTGCAAGGTTAAGTAAGTGTGTGATAACAAAAGTAAGTATGGGTAAAGTAAGTATGGCTAGCACATTACACAACACACATTATATTAATGTGTACATTTTTGGTAAAAATTTGTAATTATTAGCATCCTACATCAATTTAGGAATTGTGCACTCGTTGAATAATTACTATGTAATACTTTGGAAGCATTGGCTTACTACTAGTCCTTTCCTTCTCTAATTAATGGAACTTCCATATTCTTGAGGACAGATGAGGTTGTGTGACAGTACTGTTACCCAATAAATATTGTGAAATAATGGGAATGACACAATGGGAACGGCAGAATAAAGTCAGGCTTGATACCTTAATATTGTTTTGTTTGTCTGCTGGAGACAAAGACTCTAATCTAAATCGTGCTCAAATTTCCTTTATGTAAAATGCACTATATGTGATGCCATTAGAAATCAAATATCCCCGGGAATTGAAGCCTAATCCAACCCTACTGTATCATGCCTCTGCAAGCAACTAGTAATGCCTGCCTGAATTATACCAACGTGCCTGTTATTCTAGCAGGTCTCAGATCGGCTGGTATAGTGAATATAGGCCGTATGATCCGAAATACTGATCTGGTGTCAGCACCCACGTGTAATATGTAACGTTACAGCGATAACAGGGACACCACACCAAAGTTACTTATAACGTTAACATTATAGATGCAGCATGGATTACATACATGCCATTTCTACAGGCACGATTTATAGCCAATAAACGGTTTGTCCCTGTTGCCCACAATTTGGGAATAAATCCTGTTTAGGAGTCCATGAGCACTAATTAGTCCACATTATTGTCCCCTGGGGGGTCCCGTAGGCTAACCATGCCACTTTAGCTAAAAACGTTAGCAAACACTAATTCAGTCTGTTGATTTGTAGTGCTGTCATCAGCCATGTCTAAAAGCTGAAGACCCATGTCACAACATGATTGAAAACTGTTTTATTAATTTCAAACTGCAACAGGTCTGTTTACAGTAAAGCAGAAAGAGCGGCAAACTGTTCACTAACTAATTTAAACGCATTCGCTGCCATTTTGACTCATGACCCCATATAACGTGATGCAGAAACACTGTAATAATTAAAATAATACAGTTAACACCGTGATCTGATTACAAATTGCCCTTCCTTACCTGTTTGAAGATGTGCGCGCAGGTGAACTGAGCCTAGCTGGTGACGTCATTGCCGTTGAAGGTGACGCGGTATTTAGACGCATCTGCTCTCCACCGAAGTTAATGGGAAGAATTGGCTTATCATATGCACGCAAAATTGGACTTTGGCGTATGCATTACATGCAATTTGAAAGTGTAAAGTCGTGTTATTTATACGCAGATTAATGAGAACGGGTCCGCAAGAATCCGTGGTGCCATCACAGAATTCCACAATAAGCAAATAACAAACTGGTCAGGGGAGATAAGAGGTTCATTGTTTAATTAGGCTACATTGCATCGCAAACACAGACAACTTGTGTAAAGGAGGTTTGACTAATGTGCTGATTAGGTGATTGTGCTCGCCCAAGGGTGTCAATCAAAACACATCACAGGATTCAGAATCTTCTCATCTTTACTTGTATTAGTATGTATATGTGAGTGTGTGTGGTATTTTAGCATGAACGCACACATTGAAGGTAAACGTTGAAGGTTAAATACAGGCAAATATGATGCGTGTTCTTCTCTTAACTCCGCTTGCTAACTGTTCGGGAAGTTTCTAACTCGCCACCTAGCGTCATTTCTGCGTCACCAATAAGTTCGACGCTGATTGGTCAGATCTCCTTAACATCGCCGCCCCCAAATATGCAGGGGCATATTTGTTCCTGCATCTAAGTTACTACGTGTCAGTAATCTCTGGTAAAGGAATGAGATGGGCAACAGGCCGCGTATATAACCTGCCTTTAACGTTGATTTCTACAGACCTTACATGTCCATCCGCCCCAGGGAATGTCCTGACTACTCTCCCAATTAACCAGAGGGCACGGGGTAGCTGAGGATCAACCAACATTGTAATGGATCCGACTGTAATGGGTTTAGTGTCTGCATGCCATTTCTGTCGTAACTGGAGGTTAGGCAAGTAGTTTCTCATAAAGCTTGACCAGAAATGATCCGTGAGGACTTGGCTCTGTCTCCATCTACGTCGTCCTATGAGCTCAGTAGCTGGGTACATCACTTGAGGTAGAGAGCTGTCTGGCCGCCCCATGAGCAGGAGATTTGGGGTGACTGGATCCAGGTCGGCTACATTGGAGGAGACATATCCTAGGGGCTTGCTATTGAGAATTCCCTCTATCTCAATAAGCACTGTTTGAAGCACTTCCTCTGTCACTGTCTGTGAACCTACTACTGTACGGAGGGCGTTTTTGAGGGATCGGATTTCTCTCTCCCAGATGCCACCAAAGTGGGGAGCACTAGGAGGGTTGAAGAGGAAGGTGATTTTTTGTTTGGCAAGATGTTGTTGAAGCTCTGAACTACAGTTGGTTAGAGCTTCTCTTAATTCTCTCTCTCCACCATGGAAATTGGTGCCCTGGTCAGAAAGCAGTTCAGATGGGGTGCCTCGACGTGCAATAAATCTCTTCAGAGACATAAGGAAGGAATCTGTGTCTATAGATGTGAGGAGCTCAATGTGTACACATCGAGTGGTCAGACACTTGAATATAATACCCCATCTTTTTTCACAGCGTCGTCCTATTTTTATTTGAAAGGGACCAAAACAGTCCATACCAGTGCTATAGAAAGGAGGTTTGTGAAGTCTTAGACGGGCTGGGGGTAGATCAGCCATTTTAGGGACCTCAGCTTTGGCCTTCCACTTGCGACATTCTATGCAGTGGTGCTGAAATTTCCGAATTGCCTCACGACCTCTTAGTATCCACACATTTCTCCTAATTTCAGCAAATACCCGTTCTGTTCCTGGGTGACAGAGCTTACTGTCATAGTCCTGTATGAGTAGTTTGGTTGCTGGATGGTGAGGATCCAGAACTATTGGGTGAATTGTATAAGCTGACTGGCTTCATCAAACTCTGGTGATAAAGTGAGTAAGCGGCTCGTAGTGGATACATGCTTACCAGCTTTCAATCGTGTATATTCCTCTGAGAAACTGTCATGTTGAATATTCTGGAAGATGAGGCATTCTGCCTTCACATAGTCTTTAGCCGTAGCTGGACTGGATTGGTTTGGGTCACTTTGACTGTGCTGGACTGTGGCTTCAACAAGGTCCTTCCATGTACTGTACTCGCTGGGGATCAAGGGGTTTGATACTCTGGTGACACCGCAGAATACACCCTTTCTCTTTTCCATTTCATCCTCAGGGGGTTTAAGGACTGGCATAGATGGCCACTCTGATTCAGCCTGTAGTAAGAATGGTGGGCCTTGACTCCATCTGTTTGGTGACGCAAGTTCATTTAGGCTGCGACCCCTTGTGAGGTCATCTGCAGGGTTTCGGAGAGAATCTACGTATCGCCATTCATGCTGATCAGCAAGGTCTTGGATTTTTGAAATCCTAGTCCCTACGAAGACTTTAAAACTACAAGACTCTGATTTCAACCAGGAAAGGACTGTGGTGGAATCAGACCACAAGACCACTTGACTTATTTCCATTGTAAGTTCGGTTTCTAGCAGCTTTGCCACTTGAGCAACAATAAGAGCTGCACACAGCTCAAGTCTAGGGATAGTTTGTTTCCGTTTGGGGGCAACTTTAGATCTGGCAATCAGGAATGCAAGCTGAACTCGGCCTTCTTCGTCCTCAGTTCTCAGGTATGACACAGAGCCGTATGCCTGTTCTGAGGCATCACAGAAAATATGAATTTGTCTTGTAACATTGAGTTGGTCCATATCTGCTGTGACATAGCACCATGGTATGGTAACTTCAGAAAGGCAGTGAAGTTTGTTCTCCCACCTGTTCCAGGCTTTCAATAGGTCTTTTGGCAACATGGGGTCATCCCAATCTCTTTGTTTGTTCCAAAGCTGTTGGATCAGGATTTTTGCACAGGTGGTGAAAGGGAGAATGAATCCCAGAGGATCATACTGGCTTGCTGTCACTTTATAAATGTGGTGCATAGTGGGTGTGGTTCCTGCCACTGGGCGGTGTTTATAACCAAGGATGTCTAAATCATAGTTCCATCTCAATCCAAGAGTGGATTCTTGTGGTTCAACTTTGTCATGTGACAGCCAAAGTTCAGTGCTGTCTGAACGAGCCTCTTTAGGTAGGTGATCAATGACATTTGGCATGTTGGCAGCCCATTGACGGATCTCAAAGCCACCACTGGCAAGAAGTTTTCGTAACCCATCCACTAAATGCTTGGCCTCATCTGGGAACATTACGCTCTTTAGGCAGTTGTCTACGTAAAAGTTCCTTTCGACCACTAATCTGAGGGTGTCATTTGGCTTGGTATTATCTGAAGTATGACGCTGTAAGGCATAGATGGCACAGCAAGGGCTGCAAGCTGTGCCAAAGGGAAGCACTTGCCACTCATAAATGCTGGGGGGATTATTTGTTTCAAGGTCACGCCAGACAAAGTGGAGTAGGTTTCTATCTTCAGGCAGTAGGCGGACCTGATGAAACATACCTTTTATGTCTCCAATCACCGCAACGGTATGCTCCCTGAAACGCAACAGAACCCCCAAAAGGGAAGGGCCTAGTGCAGGTCCGGCAAGGAGGTAGTTGTTGAGGTTTTGCCCCTTGTATTCAAAGGAGCAGTTGAACACTAGTCTGTTTTTTCCGTTATGGTGAACCATGTGGTGGGGAATAAACCATGATTCTTCCTCAGTAGTCACATAGTTTGGTTTAAGTTTAACCACATAATTGCTTTCCTCCAGCCTATTGATCTCTTCTTTGTATGCAGATGCCTTTACAGGGTCTTTAGTTAGTCGCCGCTCTGTGTTTCTCAGGTTGGGCATGACAGAGTCTTTGGAGGCATTGAGGTGAGGCATGTCGGCTTTGCGCAACAGGGGTGTGGCATAGCGCATAACTCCATCTATCATCACTCTGGTGGTTTTAACTTGAAGTAAGTCCATTGCTTTCTGATCTTGTTTGGATCGTGTGACCATTCATTTTTGTGGGGAATGGTATCTCCTTGCCAAAGTCTCTCATCATTCCGGAAAAGTTCTTCCATTTGAGGAGTGACGGAGAGGTGCAGGCATTGCTGAGGCTGAAACTGTTGCTGTAGAAGGCGGGTTGGTCCTTGTAATACCCAACCCAGTCTAGTTCTAATTGCCGCTGGACCTCCAGGTGGGTCAAGTCGAACCGGTTCAATGGGGGTAATCAGATGGGGATGATCTGCACCTATTAGAAGGAGAGGATGTGCTTTGAGAATGGTTGGCAATGGGATGCCTTTCAGGTGCCAGTATTTCTGCTGGAGCATTTTAGTGGGGTAAGAGTGCTCGGCCAAACTTAAGTGCTCAGAGGTAAATGCGTTCTGGATTTGGTAGCTCTTTTCTGGCTGTGACATTGAGCATACACTAAAGGAAACGGAGGCCCCATGGAGTTTCTTGACATGTTGTCGAATTGTTCTTAATGCAAGGTCCTCAGTCTGTCCCTTAAGCCCTAGTTTCTGAGCTGCAGCTGGAAGTAGCATGGTTCTTTCTGATCCGTCATCGAGCACTGCATAGGTGTTTAGGGTTTGATTCTTGTGTTGTAAGACAACAGGAACCACTTTCAACAGAACATGTTTGGAACTTTCAGGCCTGTCTAGGTACAGGGACTCATTTGTGGAACTCACTAGGCAGGTACCTTCTGTTTGAGACCGATCGTTAACTTCGTGAAGGATTTGAAGGTGTTTCCCATTACACAGGTAGCAGGGCTTTCTCAGGGTGCAATTTTTTGCTAAATGTGACCGTCCACATTTCCAGCAACGGTTGTTATCTTTAATCCATTTTATCATCTCCTCTTTGTTGAATTTCTGGAAGGTAGGACACTGGCTAAGAAAATGCTCTGTACTGTCACAGTATGGGCACAACACTCTGCTTTGTTCAGATCGCTGTGCTGTCTTGGTTGGTTTGAAGGATGACCGTACCTGTGTAGGTGTATAAGAGGTTTGATCAGCACCATGAAGAACAGTGGCAAATTTAGACTTAACTACAGGGCCTGATCTTGGCTGCACCGTTTTACGTCTTTGCTCTTTTTTTGCATTTAAATCTTCACAGTCTTGGCACCAGGATTCAAACTTGAGCCACTCAGCCAGGTCCAGTAAAGTGTAGACTACACCACATTGATAAGGCATGTGTCGTCTGAATGATGCACGTAAATCTGGAGGGAGTTTAGTGAGCAGACGGACTACATGTGACCCACACTGTAACTCCACGTTACCTTCAGGACCCAATGTCCTCAGTAGACCCACAAGAGCTTGGATTTGAAGTGCAAACCTATCAAAACTGGACAAATCTCCAGGTTGAACATCAGGGGCATCCATGACTGCTGCTATTTTAGTTAGGGCCAACTGGTGAGGTCTTCCAAATCTGTCAGTAAGTGCAGTCATAGTGTCTGTGTATGGCCAAGGGGAATTGAGGAATGAGTCAGCAATCAGGCGTGCTTCTTCAAACTTCAGGTGATCTAGAAGGACTTGATACTTAAATAGCTCAGATGCATCATTAGGAAGTAGATTGTCAAGGGCTAACTTTAAACGAGCGAACTCGCTAGGGTCTCGACATGTGAAACATGGAATTGTCGGTTGTGGGCCCCTGTAGGATGTCTCTGGACATATAGTGCTAGGAGGCCGCCCCGTGGGGGAAAAATATGGCAGATTATGAGCAGTAGCAGGCTGTGGACTTGATTTGTTGGTGTAAATGTCAGCACCTGGCTTAAAGGAACTCTCTCTGGGTTGTACTTGAACTCTGCGTGGAGTAGGTTGTGGAGTGTGGTGCGCCGGACTCGGTGCTGCTATCTGAGGTGGTCTATATATGGTTCTGGGTAATGGCACTGGAGTCTGGTTTGTATGCTGTGGTTGGTGAGTTAGTGAAGCTGACTGCTGCTGCATAATTAAATCTTGCATACCTTTGTGAAGATTTTGTTACTGCTGAATTTCTTCTTTAAGGACCAGCTGAGCTTCACACAGTTGCCTGTTCTCTTGTTTTAAGTCTTGAACCTCCAACCTGTGTCTGACAGCTGTGAGTGAAGCCTCATCCTCCTGATCCTCCTCTTCATCACTTTCATAGTGGGGTGCGGTTGGCCACCGTCTGTCAGGTTGTCTGCCAGCATTTGTTCTGGAATGTGGAGTAATCATGACTCCAGCTGCTGCTCCAGTGCTGTAATCATGTGAACTTGAAAGAGGAGAGTCAGGAGGTAATATCTCAGACTGGTATGTCCTTACACGTTGTTGTGGTACCACTTCTGGCACAGGTGAATGCTGCATTGGATATTGGACTTCATAGTCTCTGAGATAAACTGGAGGCTGGGTTGTACGTCGTGGTCGCACACTCTGGTGGAAAGGCTGCTCTGACTTCCTGTCTCCGTGGTAAGCACACATCCGGCTCGAAGGACCACAATGTAAAGGAGGTTTGACTAATGTGCTGATTAGGTGATTGTGCTCGCCCAAGGGTGTCAATCAAAACACATCACAGGATTCAGAATCTTCTCATCTTTACTTGTATTAGTATTTATATGTGAGTGTGTGTGGTATTTTAGCATGAACGCACACACTGAAGGTAAACGTTGAAGGTTAAATACAGGCAAATATGATGCGTGTTCTTCTCTTAACTCCGCTTGCTAACTGTTCGGGAAGTTTCTAACTCGCCACCTAGCGTCATTTCTGCGTCACCAATAAGTTTGACGCTGATTGGTCAGATCTCCTTAACAACTTGAATAGCCTACTTAAAGTGTCAAAATCAGCAATAGGAATATCGTCAAGTGAAACAATCTGTGGCGACCACTGAATATTCCGTGGTACCCTCATTTAAAGTTAAGTACTTTAAGTAAACAGAATATATAAAGCGATACGTTTCCAAATTATAAAATGACATCAATTGGGGGAGCGCAGGTGTTGAACAGGGAATCCGTGTTTAGACCACGGATGCTGCCTGTCATTGACTTACATAGGCATCACTTCCGTGACCAAATCACGGAATTTTCGGCGATTCCGTGAAACTGTCACAGATTTTGAGTTAAGGGGCCGTGTTCATTTCACGGAATTCTGTGAGACAAGGTTGCAAAAATCAACTGGGTTGATATAACAGACGGTGTGTGAATAAAGCTCGGAGGATCATCAGAGACTCCAGCCACCGAGTCATGGTCTACTCTCACTGCTTCCATCAGGATCGCAGCATCAGGACCCGCACCACCCGACTTCATGACAGCTTCTTCCCCCAAGCAATAAGACTTTTGAACACATGATCTCTCACGATCAACAATCAGCACTGCACTTTATTAATCTTCATTCTGTCAATATATTCTCGCTCCCAGTTAGTGTATATATATATTTATACCCTTATCTAGTGTATGTGTATTCTACATTGTGTGTATTGTGTACATTTGATATGTAAATTGTTGTGTAGGTATGTGTACATTTGTTATGTAAATTGTGTTGTGTAAATATGTTGTTTATTGTAAAGTGGTTTATGTCTCATCACTGTCATTACTGCAATGTTGCTCGGAACTGCACACAAGAATTTCACCTGCTGTTGCACTCGTGTAGCCCTACACAGTAGTGTGACAATAAAGTGATTTGATTTGAACACTTGATATGATCCACATATTAATTTGCAACAGTAGTGTGTAGTATCTTGTAAAAAGCTTGAATCACAAAAATGGCCAACTTAACCCATTATTGACCTAAATTTAGGGAATATATATGATCTTCACACGTGCCCACTAGCATTTTTGTGCATTTCCCTATAAGTGACTGACATCAGACAGCCTATCAACATTGAGCTCTTGCTCAATGTTGATAGGCTGTCTGATGTCAGTCACTTATAGATTTTTTATTTATCAAGGTCATTAAAAAAATAAAGATGTGAGGTAATAAACCAACAATGTTTCTCTTAAAGTCGATTCAGGTTGACCCTCCTCCCCTCAAAAATCGGAATTACACTTTAATATACACTTAAACTGACCTGCTTCGGTCTCATCAGCAGTCAAAACACCAAGCGCTTGCACAACATCTGCAACCTGTAAGAACGACACAAGACTGTACAATCAAGAGTAGCTACTCATTTATTTTACTACTGTCAAAAGCATACTCGTGTTAGTTTCGTAGCTCCCTTTTGTCCATTCCAAGGAGTTCTTGCGCATTTAGGCTCGTGCATGAGCCGTGAAGACTTTCCATTACCTGGAGACTTGCATATAAGTTTAAATATTACGTTATAAGAGCGCAGCTTGTCAGGGACAGTGTTGCCAGATGTACGATAATTTTGACCTCTGTACGATGTACGATCAGTAATGAAAAAAATCCCATAATGTACGATAATTTCAGAGTTTTCAGTCGTTCGTCCAAACACACATCCTACCGCTTCTCTCTCGGACCCCGAATCATTTCGCAGGCTCGCCTGCCTGCACGCAAGCACGTGTACACACACACACACACACACACACACACAGAGCACAAGTGGATGTGGCATCCGATGATGACAGCGACTTAGAGATCGAATCTTTGAATCTTTTTTGTGTTAATTGTGCACTTTTTTCTTTTTTGTGCACTTGTTTTCGGCATATCTTTTGCACTTTGGGAAAAAAAGTTATTCAGACTTCCTCCAGTTAATGTGAGCGTATTATACAGCTTGTTCAAATTGGCTGTAAAATTATTTGGAAAATAAACTTGTTGGAAAATAACTATTTTATGCGTTTGGTTTGTGTACGATAATTAAAAAAAACGATAATTTTGAGGTTTTGGTACGATACTTCGACATTTCTAATCTGGCAACACTGGTCAAGGGAGAGGGCGGCCTATGTGGATTATCTTTCTTAATTGCAGACGTTTTAGGGGTGTTTTTTCCAAATATTTGTGAAGGGATAAATGCATTGTCATACGTTATGGACTACATGTATTTAACATATGATTGTTAACTAGACGATAGGTTTTGGAATAGTTCCCCCTCGGTCGTATATCGATTTCCTCTCACAAAATGAAACCGAGTAAGGTCAACAGCTCTGGCGGTGCCATTAAACGAAAAGAGAAGACAGCTTCTAAAGCATCGAAATCAGTGGAGACAAATAAGTCAAGATGAAGGGATAAGTGATGACACTGAGATGGCAGATCACTCGTACACCTTCGAGAAAGATCAGCGTATGCCAGATATAGCCTAGATGACACGCCAGAAAAACCTCGTTCCAAAAAAATGAAAGACGAGCCGTCGCTTCTTGAGATGCAAGAGAACATTGTAACTCTCTTACCGAACAGAGCCTTAGTTGATGGCGTTGACATTTTCCCCAAATAAAAAGTTTAGTTTTGGTGGTTTCTGACCAAAGAACAAGCAATATGAAAGAATGGTCGAGGGGGAGTGTGGAAAAACTAAATAAAAAGTAATAATCTCCCTGGTTAAATTGTAAACCAATAGGAATTATGCACCCTTTGAGTTACATATACCTCTTAAGATTTTTTTTTTTTGTTGTTTGTTTTTTTCTTTTGTAATATTGATTGTTAAGTTCATGTCGTTATCATTTTGTTCCTTTAATGTCAGGGGTATTCGAGATTTAACTAAACGAAAGGCTGTTTTTTTGTATTGCAAGAGAGATATACTGTAGATTTTTATTTCTTACAAGAGACTTGTTAGATAGTTTGGTGAAGGAATAAAGGCGGTATACTAAGGAGGTTCCTAATTATCCATTCGCCTCCTGGCGTGTCGGTCAGAACACAGGATAAGATCCAAGCAGCCAGGTTCCAATCAAATAGGGTTTATTTACTTAGAAGAAGTCACAATTTACAGACACATGACAGGTTTACAGGTAGTTGATATGAGGGTAGAGGAGGGTATTTTAACAGGTCATACTTGTATGTGTGTGTGTGTGTGTGTGTGTGTGTGTGTGTGTGTGTGTGTGTGTGTGTGTGTGGTTCTACAACAGAAACAGAAAGAAAGAAAGAAATAGATTAACATACCATCTCTGTACTGTTAAACCTCTAACAAATAACAGGATATTATGCAATCCTCACTAGCAATATACATAACATAGGATAGGAATATCAGCTTGTAATGCAATAATGCTCACCACTACATGCTGATATGGCGTTAATATGTAAACACATAGAAAATGGCAAACGAAAGTAAATCGCCGATCGGCAATGAACATAAGTGAATTACACCTCATACATATGAACATAACAAATAAATTCTAGTCATCCTCAAACACAGTGACATGTATAATGACATAATCTGCAATATTATTGCATCAGGAGTCAGATATAAT
The DNA here is from genome assembly GCA_032164185.1 of Moxostoma hubbsi. Taxonomy (NCBI): domain Eukaryota; kingdom Metazoa; phylum Chordata; class Actinopteri; order Cypriniformes; family Catostomidae; genus Moxostoma; species Moxostoma hubbsi. The sequence goes on from JAVLUX010000007.1 coordinate 41,358,659, forward strand.
TGAACATGAAACATAGCGCTGATGACACTATTAACGGGTAACATTAGATCCCAATACGCCCAATATCGGCGGATAAACATCACATTAACAGTCATGAAAGGATATGTGGATTAATCATAACATATACAAGGGAAATAACGACTTACAGTCACTCATGGACGCACACTTTAGCACCCACAACAAGTTATATAGCACATATCACGGGCATGTATTTCGTCTGCCCTGCTCCGCTGTATAACGCCGTTGATTGACAGGCGCTCTAAGCTCCGCCTTTCCAACAAGACTCGTGCTTGTTCTTCAGATGTGAATTTTTGGAAGTCTCAATGGGGCAGTGAAATTTGGCATTCTTTTGGAAGTAATCACTCAGCAGGATGCAATTTTAATGGGTTCATTTAAAGGTAAAATTGTTAGTAGCAAAGTCCACAATGGGGGTAGGTGGATAATTTTAACAGTATCCATCGGTAGGAAAATGTTTTTGTTAGGTACTGTATGCGTCAAATATACAAAAATATAATGTCGATTTGTTCCGATATTGAAAATGAGTAATAAGGTAAGAGAAAGATTTTGTAACCCTCGCACAATTTAAGGCATACACAATGCCTTAAATGAATATGGAACAGACTCTATCAGAAGATCAGATTCACCTACTGAGAATAAGGAGCTCACAACAATAATGACTCACTCAGACACTGTATTGAATTTACTGACTATATATGTATTTTTTTCTTTACCTTATTGGTACCACATTACTGGAAGGCATGACATAAAAAATAGCACAAGAAAATGAACAATTTCACAAATTGGTATAGAAACAAAAATAAATTAACAAAACACTAGTAAAATGCCAATTGAAATACCATCCAAATTTTATTCCTTCTAGGGATTATTCTCTTATTCGATCCAGATTACTTATAGAAATAAATATGAACTCACTCCAAATGATACTCCTTAGATGAACTTTTGAATAACCAATTTAGAAAAATTCTTTAGAAGGTAGATTTACTTGTTTGGTATTTCTTTTCATGTATGAAATACATCCCCTTGTTTCAATTTGTAGAAATAAAATGACACTAGCAGTAATACAAATATAAAAAAAATACAACTTAAACCTAAATAAGTTCACATGTAATTTTTTTTCCCATGAACTTGGATCCCAGATTCAAAACAAGTTCTGTGAATCAGTCTTTTAATTATTTATTCACAACTCTGAATATTTCAGAATCCATTGAACAACTGATTTGTATTTCAGTCTTTCTTCTGATTATTAGATCCTCCAAAAGAACCAGAGAAATATAGGTGTAGGTAATCTTGGTTCAATTTCCTACCGTCCGACTCGACAATGACAATGTCACTCGATTACAGCTGGATTCTCCTTCCTTATGGCTCGCCAGTCCCAACTCCCTTCACAACACAGGAATTTGGACAATTCTAGAACTCCAAGAGCTTCACTTTGGTGAACATCACTTCAATGCTACATTGGCTCCTCAGCACACAGCATTCATCAGACAGGAGACGAAGAATCCAAAAATCAATAAACAAAAAGAACCAAAAAAAAAAAAAAAACCTGACCTTGAATACAAGGTCACAAAGCTATCATTAGTAATGTTTATTTTCTTTAATACACACATACATACATCCATTACTACAGTTCGCAACGATATCACAAAATGGCCATTGTATTTTACATACATTGAAACATGCGTTAACCACCTGTGGCCCCAACGTACATTCACCATCAATTAAATGCAACTTTTTAATTTTACATTTCAGTTATGTGAACATACAAAAGACTGAAATGAAATAAGTTTTTTTTAACTCCCCAAAACCACTAATTAACTTGAATCTTTTAATCCATTTTAACTCCGAAAGAAACTGATTTCTATCGGTCTTTCTCTCCAGCACTTCATAAAAGTTACTCTCATTTAAACGCTTTAATTCGTCATAAAACCACCGTTTATTGCGTTAGCAACACGCTATGCGTTAACGAGGCTTCGGCTCAGCAATCACGTAAATCTAAGCAACTAAAGTTCCCTCTTCACACTAAATCTTACATTTCACATATTAAATCGTGTGTAGATGACTGTCACTTCAATATTAATCAAATATCGCTATTTGTAATATCTGATCTCTTCAGAGCGTCATGAAGCACGTCCGCTCTCTTCTGTTCCGCTGAGTAAAAAGGAAGAAAAACTCAATCGCGTGCTTCTTAAGGAAATAAAAAAAAAATGCGCTCCACTCCATTCTCAAAAATCATTGGTCAGTTCTACCAAGTACAATGCATTTTCATTTGCTGTTTCACTGCTCCTAAAAATTAATTATTTTCTGCTCAGTTACATTATTAAATCACACAGTAATACCATTTGTGACCAGGGTTACACCTTCATGATGTTGAAATTATTCTAGGTGGGGACTTTAATATTGTCCCAGATGTTAAGATGGATAGAATTCCTATTCCAATTAGACCATCTACAACTGATTCAGAGTTGTCTGGATTTTGTGAAAATTTAGGGGTAATCGATATATGGAGATTTAAACACCCACTTTTGAAAGAGTACACATGGAGTAATAGGGATAAATCTAAACAGGCAAGAATTGATTTTTGGTTAATTTCTAATTCGTTAGAACAAAATAAAAATAGAGTGTCCATTGAACCATCAATATTATCTGATCACAAAATAATTTATCTTCTGGTTAAATGGAATAACGTATCTTCATGTAAAGGCTCTAAGACGTATTGGAAACTTAATAATAGATTATTGGAAATTGATAGTTTTAAACATGAAATTAAGAAAATAATACAAACATACTGGAATCAAGCTAAGCATACAAATTTATACTGTAAGAATTGGGAGTTTATGAAGTTTCAGATTAGACTTGGTGCAATTAATAAAGGCAAAGAAGTTGCAAAATCGAATAGATCAAAGGAAGAGGAAATTATTAGAGCTATTTGTAACATCACTGATTATACTGACAGGAATTCTAATCTGTTAATGAATCTGCAGGCTGAGTTAGATCAATTCTATATATTCAAAGCAAAAGGAGCATTTGTTAGATCACGAAGACGTTGGTTAGAAGAAGGGAAAACTAATTCCAGACACTTTTATCATCTGGAGAAAAGGAATGGAGAGTATACATCTAATAGAAAGCTTAATATTAATGGCCATGAAACACAAGACCCTGTTATTATTTCAAAATATGTCTCAAATTTTTATGGTATATTCCAGTAGTGCATGTTCCGTAGACACAATAGATGATTTTTGAAAGCCCCTAAAACATAATTAGTATCGATGAAGAATTTAAAGACCTTTGTGATAAGGAAATATCGATTTTAGAGATTAGAACAGCTATAAATAAACTAAAATTAAACAAGTCCCCCGGAAATGATGGCTTAACTGCTGAATTTTTTTTAAATATTTCAAGACGATTTAGTTGAATTTCTGTTAATGGTCTTCCATATTCTCTTTTGTATATGCACTCTTATCTTGAAATCATTCTTATGTTCCTGTTTCCCAGTCTTGTCATGTCCTGTTTTCCCTCCATGTTCATGTGCCTGGTTTTCATTGGTTCATTGTTTGATTACTTTATTATCAGTTCTAGTTTTGTCAGTTAATTGCCTTATTATCTTGTTTTGAGTTCTGTTTTCCCATTGGCTTTTGTTTCCCCTTTGGTTTTGTATTTAAGCACTCATGTTCACCTTGTCCTTGGTTGGTTATTGTTTGGAGTTTGATGATGGTCCTTGTTGATCCTGTCTTCTATCGTGTTCCTGCCTGTGCCCTCCTTGAATGATTCCCCGTGTTTATCTTTTGTTTGTACTTTTCTGTTCCCCTCGTGGATGTTTCATTTGTTCCTGTTTTCACCGTTTGCTTAACCCCTTGCACCAACTTAAATAAAGCTGCACCTGGATCCTCACTCCTTGTCTGCCTCCCCTTCATAACAGGTCTTTAAAGAATCTATTGATCAGGATGTTTTGCCACCCTCCATGACAAGGTTTAATATCCTTAATTCCAAAGTCTGATGAAGATCTATTATTACTAGATAATTGGCGACCTATCGCTTTAATCAATAATGATAGTAAAATTATTGCTTCCATATTCGCTGAAAGGTTAAAATCAGGATTAGAATCTATTATTGATGAGGGGCAGTCAGGTTTTATAAAAGGAAGACATATTTGTAATAATATTAGACTTGTATTAGATCTAATAGATTATAATGAAATTATCAATGAAAATAGTTTTATTCTGTTTGTCGATTTTTACAAGGCCTTCGATACAATCGAACATGACTTTATTTTTAAAACCCTTGAATTTTTTGGTTTTGGGGACAAATTTCAAAAAGTAATCAGAACCCTATAATAAGATTAATAGCTCTGTAAAATTGGCATGTGGGACTTCTCATAGATTCGAAATCAAAAGGGGGATTCGACAGGGATGCCCTATTAGTCCATTACTTTTTTTGTTGGTTACACAAGTTATGGCCATTCATATTAAGAAAGATATTTTTCGTGGTATCAGAATAGAAGATACAGAGATTAAATGCACACAATTAGCCGATGACGCCACCCTTTTCTTAAGAGACTATACTGAAATTGAAAAAGCAATTCATTGTCTGCAGTTATTTTCGCCTGTATTTGGTCTTTCCCTGAATATTAACAAATGTGAGCATATGGCAGTAGGTTAATGTAGTTTTACAACAGTATGCAATATTCCAGTGAAAGAAGTTGTGAAATATTTGGGGATAAAGATCTAAAATATGGAAGTCAGAAGTGAGTTAAACTTCGCTCCTATCATTCATTCATTTGAAAAGAAACTGAATTCTTGGCTGATGAGAGATATCTCTTTAACTGGTCGTGTGTTACTTCTTAAAGCTGAGGGTTTATCTAGGTTGGTTTATACTGCTCAATGGAGTGCAGCCAAACGTGTTGAAACTGTAACAAATGAGACAGAATTGGCACACATTAAGAAAAGACTTACTCACAGTGATTCAGAGTGACTAGTGATGATGCATCAAGTTCTGTGGGTGGAGGTTACACACACATGGGAATAGTGTAACTTTGTAGAAGCAAAGCAAATGTCTTTCCAAAACATTTGTAATAGGTATCACATGACCAGCTGCTGAAGATTCTTCAGCAACATGGCCACACAGATCTTCCATCTTCTGCTGGTACTCTTCTGAAAACACCTACACAGCAAAAATATGTTGAGAGATTTGACACCATGGGTGTTAAAATTATCACTTTCCGGGTGAACATACAGGTCCATCTTTGCTAGTGTTAAAACAACACTGATGAAAGTGTTTATTATTCAAACACTGTGTTAGTGTTTGATTTTAATCACTCAAGGTGTTGAGAAATTATTACTCGTAAGTATATACACATAACACTTTATGGTGATTAATCACACAACCCCAGTGTATTTTTTATGTTGATTTAATGTAAATACTTATTTTAAAATTGTAATGCAGATGAAATTTAAAAAATAAACCTGTAGGTATTTTTCCAAAAACCAAGTGAGTATGAATTTATTAGAACATTTATTAAAAAAAAAATTATGTCAAACATACAATTGAATAAAACAGCTCATCTCCAATGCAATAGCATCTTAACACTGGTATGAAAATACACATTATGACAAATATTTCTTCAATATACATTTCTACTAAATTTCAAACAAAATCATTTTTTTTTGTAAAAAAAATTGAAAAATGACTCAGCACCATAGGACATCTGTACATGTTGATATTTGTCAAATAATCTGCATGGACATTTCCATTAGAAATTGACTCTTTTTAACAATTAAACCTACACTGCAATAACATCTTTAAATTGAAAAATACAACAACAATTTAACGTCATCTTTAACTCATTAATGTTGAACAATGACTGGTTAGAAAAATACACATTCATTCTGATAAAATACTATTCCTATATAGGCTAAATAATCACATAAATCTCTACTAAGTGTTTCAAACAAGTTCATTTTTTGCAACTATGTAGAAAAATGAGTCAGCACCATAGGACATCTGTGCATCAAACAAAGAAATATTCCTTAAGTTGTCTTTGTTCACTATCCATACATGCTGAGATGCTTTGTCAAATAATCTGTAGGCATGGACCTGTTCAATAAACGTAGACTCATAGTCTTTTAACAACAAGAAAACTTGTTCTCTGAGCAATAATATATTTAGTATTTTGCTGAAAACAGGCATTTCGTCAACAATATCAGAACACACGAAAAGGCCAACTCTGTACTCTGCTCCAGAGCATTTTACCCACTTTGTATGTCGAATTTCAGTTTGACAATCAATGCAAAGATGTTCAGAAATCTCTTCAAAATGATCCAAACACAGAAGTTTATGTACCTTCACTGGTCCTGATTCCAGAGAATTGTAATTCATACATTCCCAGTGATAGGCCACAGCAAATTGGTGTTTTTTTGCCAAAGACACAGTCAAATTCTTAAAGTTCTTTATGCAGTTCTTAAAGAACTTATGTTTGGCCTCGAACCTCATTGACCAAACATGCAACAATGGACCAATTCTCCGAATACAGCGAGGATAATGCAACATGAAATGATGTTTAGGAATCAAGTTTTTGGATGGGTAGAGCTCCTTAAACAACTGATGATGGTCTTTAATGAGGTGTTTTAAAAACACAGTCATACCTTCTGTGGCTTAGGGTGAGAACACAATGTTGATGACCTGCAAAAGCAACAGTAACAAATACCAATGCAGGTTTCCCTGAGGAATAACATCACCAAAAATCAATGGTATGTTTGTTATTAAACAAAGAGTCTGTGCAGCATTTAATCCGATGCTATTACCTTCACAGTCCAAGTTTATTTTAGTTGGCCGATTTGATCTTTCCCTGTGGCCATAGTTAAAGGCATAGACTCTGTTGAGCAGGCTTTCTTTTGAAATAAATTTGTTCTTAACCATATAATCAAAGAGAAGTTTCATCTCATACTGACCCACACCCTCTAAAATATCATGCATTATATCAAAAGCAAAGTTTTCAGATACATTGAAATATGAGAGTGTATTGAGTATGCTGTTGCGCTTAATTCCATGTGAAGATGTAAGAGTTGGTTCCTCTGAAAGATCAGCATAGTGTTCCTCATTAAGAATCTTTGTTCTCAATATCAGCCGTGGATCATCCTCTGAAAAAACTTCTTGAGACAAAACTTTGTCAATCAAGCATAAGCGGCAGAAATAGTTTGCACTGAACGACTCCATAAAACCGAGAATTGAGTGAATGCCCAAGTTATCACCGGTGATTTGTGCAAGCGTACCCCTTACAGGCATCTCGCAGAAAGGGACCTTTATTCCTTCAGTCTCTAAAATTTTTATATCGTCCACAAAAGGCTACAATATTGAATCTATTCCATACTTTTTGGCATCTTGTGAATGGAACAATGACACCAGATGAATGTTCATTAGAGTTGAATTTACTTTTGGTGGAAGGTTTCGGAGAATGAAATAGACAACCAAGTTTATGAATGCCTTTTTTTGATCCTAGGGGGTTAGCGGCTTCAAAATCGTCGTAATAGAGTTGAATTTGTAGAGCAAATCTGTGACTTGAAAACAAGGGGTGATTTTTAAAATAAGTTCCATCACAGAAATCTTCAAAAATGTCACTTTGAGTGCAGTTCTGCATGAAATCACACACATCAGAGTTCTTAAAAATAAATTCTAATGTTTTTAGTATTGGTATATAAATAAATTTATCATTAACCGGGAGTTGCTCATATGCTCCTGTTTGTCTATTTCTCTTGGTGTCATACCTAATGCCTAAAGGCACCTCAACTGGCTGCACTATACCCCACTTGCTATAGAAATACCTTTTCAATTTGTTGTCTGTATTTAGAGCACTGAATGGATTATCAAAGCTTTCAAAAACATTCTCTAGACTTTCTCTGCTTAAATTATTTTGTGAAACGACGCTTAGTACTTTTTCCCTGAGGTTACACTTTAAATCATCGATGAAGTCTTCTAGGCTTTCTATTGTTGAAGAAACAACAGTATTTGGTACATTACTAGCCATCAATTTTGAAATAATTGCTGCACACATATCCAGGCTTTGAAACGAGGTTGTAGGTTGCTGTGGGCTATTATCAGGTGTCTCACATATATGGTCAACATTTGTCTCTTCAATAGAATGTAACTCTGTAGCCTGTGTTTGATGGCTGGGAGCTGCATTATCCTCATCTTCACAATGGATATAATGTAAATGCTTCCGAAAACCAGAATAGGTGGTAAACTGTAAGTTGCATCCCTCTTGTGCACAAATCAGTCTCAGTTTCTTTCCTGGGTACATGCCATGAGCTAACTTCAGGTGTCGAAACAATTTAATGCTTGTATCCAGCAAAGACTTGCAAATGAAACATCTTCTCATGTACTTTCCATTAAACTGTTTAACAGTTTTGCTCTTAACTCTCGAGAGCGTGATGATTGGCTGGACGTGCTAGGATGGATTTTGTAGACTGTTGTCTGGATAAAGGTGAACATGTTGCTGAGAGATGAGTCATATTGTGCACCAAAGACAAAATGAGCTTTAAAAAGCTCATCAAAAGCTCCAAGTGAAGTACTTGCTTGACAGGGTATGAGATTCTTGTCGACCACAATGTAGAACTTGAGCACATCTGCTTTGGTTTGTCCAGTGGCCAGAAGATAGGGCTGTCTGTCCTCCACCTCTGAGAGATGGTCCTCCAAACTTCTGCAGGACTGATTAACCTTTTAACATCCCAACGGGTCGTCTGCGGGCCCGGCCGACTATTACGCAATAACTTCACGAAATGCAAAAACTCAAAAATTAAAAGATACACATATCTTACATCGTTGGAAAGCTGAGACTCTTGTGATTCGAACGATGTAAACCATTTTAATATACACTTAACACAGCGGGTACAATCGGTGTATTTATCAGACCACTTACAGCAAAATAAACGAATCCAAAATGGTAGAAACTCACTTATAATGCTCATCTTACTCTACTGATCCACTTCATTCCATCAAAAATGGTTTAGTTACACTGTAAAGGGTCCATACAATCCAATTCAACAAAGTTTTTGGTCCATAACACATTTATATATCAATAAACACCCATGTAGCATTTCGAGCTAACCGACAGAGCAAACACAACTTTGTATTCTTTGATGAATCTACCTTGAACATGTAAACTTTACAGATATTTTTATGTCAAAATGTCCACTGACCCCTGGACTTTAGATGGACAGGTCATTTGAGCCAGTCGGTGCATTTTAGAGGTGTGGCCAGGTATCAATATCCTTGAAGCCTATACATACACTTGGATAAACATGTGTAAAACACTCATTTTCTAATGTATTGTTATCAAATTTTAAATTGGGTTTGGTAAGGCTTCATGCTGTGATTTAATTGTGTTTTCCAGTTATGTCCTCCCAGCTGTAGTTATCTGCAGGCATCTTTTTACAAAAAAAAAATGTAGGCGGAGTTTATTTCCCCTTTTTGAGTGTGTTCAAAGTTCTATTACTCAATACAAGTAAGACTTACAGTGATTCTGACTATTTAGGAACAAACCTCAAAGTCTCCCCTTTCAAAAGAGACCAAAAGCATGCATATACTCCAAAGGGTTCAAGAACAGCATGCATTTTAATTTGGGTAGGCCTTTTTTAGGCGTTTTTGGCAAATATTGCAGGATGTTTAAAAGGTTAATAACAATATAAAAAAAATACTTAAATGCCATAAATTCTAGCATACATTTAAAATCAGTACATAGTAAATTTACCACAAATTTAGACTCTTAATAGAAAATTACATCTTTTAAACAAAGAAAAACACTACATGCTTTTGTTATAAGTTCACTATTCTTATGGTTTGGTTTAGTTAGGATATTTGCTATGCTCAAGAAAAGATCCAAAACATAAGCTAACCTTTTCAAATTTCAGGAGGCGATCAACAGCATCTCTCACACTGATCTTGACTGCTCTCTTCCTTCCAGAAGGTTGGGGTGCAAGGTGTAACAGCAAAAGCAGGGAGGCTATGTCACTATCCCATTCTATAATAAAAGGACACAGAGAGCACATTTTGTCAGCTTTCATAAATACAAATTTAATATGTAGCTTTTTCTAGAGAACTGTCAAGTAGGCTACTTTAACCTTCATTACTGTTTTTTTCAGCAGATTTCATTAGCTGTAGCAGGAATGCAGATGGATTTAGAGTTTTTGCCTCCTTAATCACATTTTCCTTGAAGGAGGTATTCCACTTCTCTAAAAATCTGGATGCTGTTTCCATGCCAAACATCAAAGTCTTGATGGATCTGAAGAAAAAACAGTGTGCTTACAGTACCAAATATTGACATCAGAAATTAGCACTGGCAACATTTGAGCACAAAAAGTGTAGAGTCAGAAAATCAGATGTTCATAAATCATGTACTGATCTACACTGATATGGCACTTAAAGATATGCCCCATTACTATAACTGAACAATGAGTCAATGCTCACTGTAGTTGTGTTAAATATGGCAGTTTAAAGTTGCAGTGAAGAAGTCAACAGATTTTTTTCCAGAGAAGTCCTGATAAAGGGAAGCCAATCGTCAAACATGGGCTCGTATTTAGGCTATATTGAAGAATAGAGCTGTACAATACATTGACATTTTCAGAAATGTGCATATTGCACAGGTTTGCAGTGATTTTAACACTTAAAGTTGTGGTTAGAAGGATTTAGGTGGATGCAAATATACATGTGCTGGACGATGTCCTCTTTACTTCCTATTAGACATAGAATTTCTCTGCTGCCGCCTTTCTTGCCAAAGGTGTTGTATTGTAAGTGAGCGGAAGTTTATAAATGCTCCATTGGTGCATGTTTAGTTGATTTTTTTAAAACTCAAGGTCACTTGCAAATGGATTAAATCGACAATTAATCGATCGTCGATTAATCGTTAATATCCATAATTCTAAGCAAGGGATAGTCCACATTAGGTGAAGGTTGCAGCAGAGAAGCTAAAATCTAATACTTTGGATTAAGTCAGCTAGCATGAATACTCACCAGACCTTTGGTGTCCAGAAATCGAGGAAAAATGTGAAAGATGGATGTGGACTTCTTTGGGTCCTTTACAATCTCCTGACGGTACTGAAAAGTTTCTTTCATCTTCCAGAAGATGATATCACGATCATTGCTGTGTTTAAGCAGCGAGATCGCTTCCAGGCAATCATCGCCAGTTAGCTGATCTGTAAGGCAGATCTTTTCCTCCATTCTAGGACCACAAGTTTTCTCATTTGATCGAGAGGGCATTTTACAACTAGTGTTTCTCTGAACCGACTTTAGGCGATTCATAATAAAACCTGTGCCTCTCTGTGCGTCATAGTATTGTTCCTGTTAAAGAGACAAATTTGGGTAAAACGAACACATAAAAAAAAAAAAAGCTAAGATTTTAAGTTTCAAACATCTTGAACAACAAGCAGAGATACTTACATAGCCTGTCTTCCCTTCAGGATCTTTTAGGTTTGGAAAGAGAGTAATAATGCCAAGGGCATGCATCTCTCTTGTGGCCTTAAGTGGTATCCTTCTGCAATGATAAACAATAAATGAAACCAAAATCTAGTCTATTCTGCTCTGTTTACTTGGGGTAAAAACAATAGCATCTATAAAAACTGTTCTTTGTACACTTGGCGTAACAAGGGGTGACAAAGCAATATTAATGTTACAAATATTTAAAATATTCTGTCTGTTTCTCAGCCCAAACTGATTGGATCACTTTAGAAAACATGGGTTAAGCATTTAGATAATGTATCTATTTAATATTAACTTCATCTCTGTTTCACAGGCAGGGTCACATCTGAATAAGTTGGAAGTACAGTGATATGAACACATTAAATGAATAAAGCTTACCCTTCTTGTTCAGTCATGTGTGCAACCAATATATTAATCATATCCTTCCTTTTGGATGTTGACATATTACCAGTGTCTTTATAGTGCTGTATCACTTCTACACCCCCAGGTTTGCACTTTAGGATGTCTTCAACGATCTAAACAGACAACACCAAAATGTACAAATTGTCTATAGAACAGCATTTTTTGATAAACTGGAGAACATTTAAGCTGGGTTAGATCCCTTGTCTTACCAACCTCTTTTGCAAGCTTGGAATCATCCAACCTGGGTCTTTTGGAAGGGAATGCAGAAGTTGTGTTGCCTTCAGTAAAGGTTGAAGACTTGCTGACAGAGTTCCCATCAGTCAGATGGGGGGACAACTCATGTGCAGAAGTGGAATCTGTATACAGTATAGAAAAATATTACTTGCAAAAACGTAAACATCACCACAATTTTAACATAAGACAAGACCCAAAAAAGTATAAACATAATTACCATCATTAGTATGTAAACTAAAGCACATGCCCCTTTCAGCAACAAGTTCAGGAAATACATCCATGTCCACTTCTGTAGAGGTGTCATCCGTAACCTTAACAGGTGTCTGTTCTCGAATGGCAAATGCTTTTTTTGCTGTAAAACAATAACTTCATTACTACGCAAAAATATTTATTAATCTTTAAGACATTAAAGTACTTCGTAAATTAAGCTATATTATACAGTAAATGCACAGACTTACCTTCCGTGACAAACTCCAAAAAACATGGCTCTTTGAGTTTCACATATTTTCTAGTGTCCATGTATTGTGTTCTTGCCTTTACTGTCCAACCTGTAAAAGGTAAGCAAACTTGAATGACATTTTATACAAACAAATATGACACATACAAAATAAAAATATACACAGTAAAAACAGAAGTGTTAATTTAACTCCTATAGAGTTGAATTTGACTCTGTTTCAGATAACATTTGGTCCCACTCGAAATCAGTGTAAAATTTACTCTTTGGTCAGTGTCAAGTTTTTAGAGTTAATTATACTCAATATTGTGTAAAAAATAACAATGAAATGTGTAAAAGTATTTAACACTGTAGTTTAATCACACTGTTAAGAGTAATATGATTACACTGTATAGAGTTAATTTAACTACAATTTTACTTTAAAAAAAATGACACTTTAAGTGTAATATTTAGTTTTAATTTCTCTACAGTGTTTTTAAAAAAATAAAAATCATAAGATGCAGCGTTACTGAATTATAGAACTATCAACTGCTATCAAATGAAAACAAGCACAATAACATTAGATCACAGCACTCACAATTTATTGTAAAAAAACGCATTTCAATGTCAGTGAATTTACATTGCAAACCCTTTGCCTTGTCTCTGACAGAAACATGTATAACATCATAAAAATGTTTACCAGAGAAAGCAATATGGCACTACAAGGAGAGTTGTGTCATTCCCTCCATATGACATTTGTAGGTCAAAAGGCCTAGGGTAATGCAGGTTGTCGACATGAAAAAAAAACAAAATCCTGCTTTGATCTGATCACCTCATATGCATGGAAATGTTCTTGAAAAGTTACTGTAACTAAAGGCACTGTGAGTAGCAACAGTTTTTCACACATTATCAGAACTGACTCAATCTGATAAAACACTGGCACTTCAGATTCAACTTTGCCACAGATAACCAAGTATGGGCGATAAACAAACCCATTATGTTTAGCCCAATTAACCTTCATAACCTGAATGCTACTGGGCACTTGCATTGCCATAGCAATTACAGAACCTCCTTTTACCATATTTAAAGACACCATTTTTCCAGGACCAATGTCTAACCGACTAAAAGTTGTTGAACTTCGCCAACTATATGCCATATGATTCTGATGCTTTTTTGCCAGCGTTTTGGTAATATTTTTAAACGATTTAAGCTGTTTTTTGAAAAAATTATGCTTGCCTTCATACCTCATACACCAACTATGAAGGACAGGCCCAATTTTCTGGATGCAGCGGGGATAGTGGATAAGAAAATGGTGCTTTGGTAAAAGGTTTTTCTGAGGATACAACTTCTTAAACAGTGTGTGGTGATCCACAATTAAATGTTTTAAATATACACATAAACCTTGAGATAACATGGGCGAGAATATAATGTTCATTATTTGAAGTAGTAAAAGAAGCAGGTCCCAGTGTTGGTCAGTAGAAGTTACCAAATCTCCAAAGATAAGAGGAACATTCCTAAGTAAGCACCAGGACTGAACTGCATTCAGTCCCAGATCATTAGATCCTTCACCTAAATTAACAGCTACAGGCCTGTTGTTTCTCTCCATGAAACCATAATCAAAACTTTGTATTCTTGAATGTATTTCTGCGGATGTAACATGTTTTTCCTTCAAATACAGAAATAATACCTTCAATTCGTACTGGCCCACCCCTTCTAACACATCATGCATCACATCAACTGAGAAGTTCTCTGTTGTGTGAAAATACTCCAATGAATTTAATATGCATGACCTTTTCACACCAAAAATGTATGGAAGGGATGGATTACAAGCCATTTCTTGACAGTGAGCAGTGTGTAAATCTTTGGTGCGCAAAACTATTTTGGAAGAATCTTCAGAGAATTCTGTCTGAAAGTCCTCCTTTTCCGCTAAACAGAACCTGCAACAGTACCTTGCACTGAAAGACTCCACCAGACCAAACAAACTATGCAAACCCAAATTATCACCAGTAAACTGTACTACAGTGCCACGAACATAACCATTGTATAATGGAATCTCAATACCATCACTCACTAACACTTTAATGTCTCGAACAATGGGAGCAAAAATTTCACTAAAACCATACCGTTTAACATCTTGAGTATGAAATAAGGCGCACAGGTGTATGTTAGCCAAAAAAGAATTCCATTTTGGAGAGAAGTTTCTTAAAGTAAAATATACTCCACCCAATTTATGAATACCTCGCTTAGGACCCAGAGGGTTGGCGACCTCAAAGTCATCATAGAACATCTGGATCTGTATTGTCTGCTTCTCAGTTGAGAACAGGGGGTGACTTTTAAAAAATGATCCATCACAAATATCTCTCAGTCTAGAGTCGCTGGTAGCTGAGCTTTGCAACATTTCTGCAACATACTGACTTTTAAATATTGACTGCAGTGTAGATAAAATTGGAATATACATGAATTTATCTTGAACTACTACCTGATCATATGTTCCAGTCTTTTTATTTCGTCTTGTGTCAAATCTTGAACCAATCACACATTCAACTGGTTCTACTATTTCCCACTTGTCATTCATAAATTTTGATCGCTTGTATTCCGAATTTAAAATTGTGAAAGGGTTCTCTAACCCCTCAAAACATGCCTCAACTTTCTTGCACATTTCCGTTTCTCTTTCATTACTAAATACATGCTTTATCACTGTCTCTTTAGCATGCTGATGGATATCTTGAACAATCTCTTCCATGGAAATCACTACAGAATTCAGTGTACTTTGACCAACTCCTGCTGCCTTTAGATCAGAAATTACAGCTGTATAAAAGGCTCTCCAAATAAGGGACTTTTATTGCAGGACTTTTATTATGATAAGAGTTGTAATTCCTTAACCTCCGGTAGAAGGCACCTTTGCGTTAGTTTGCTTTGGCTGAGCCATTGTGTTATATGGAGAGGACTGCAGTGGTGCGGATGAAAGTTTTCTCTGCCTGTTATCTGGATGTTCGTTGGTGATTTGGTGGTTCAAAGTGTTAGTACATGACCATAAAGTAAGTGTTATTTGGTGTCTTTATGTTTAACCTGTATTGGAAGTAATGGAAGTATTAGATAACTTTATGCACTTTCTCGGGCATGTCCGGACATGCCGCGATTCATGTATGATCGCTTGATCTGTGATGTATACGGTGTTAAATTTTACAGTTTAATTTGTGATCTGCCTTTAACCTGTTACAATGATACTACAGAAGAGTCAATCTGTATTATATTCTGTTGAATGAGGTTTATTTGTACAAACAGTTTTTTGTGTACGCTGATTTGGGTTTATTGATAATAACATATCTATATTCGAGTCATTCCTTGGAAGAACCTATAATTATGTGGACCTCTTAATTGAGTTCTTTCTGTTATTTAAATGTGAAAGTGAATATGTTTGGATAGAACATTGACAGTAATCAAAATATGAACCCATTTATACTGTTTTGAATGTAACATGTCTGAATGTTGTTTTTCAGACTGTGAATCTTCTGTGATTTAATACACTTTGAAAAGGAAGCTCCCGTCTCCTCATTATTCGTGTCCTGACCGACACACAGGGGTGTTTACTGCTAATAGAAGTAGAGTCAGCACCTAATAGTCCAACAGCCTCTCCAACAAAATTGGTCCTTCGAGCCGGATACAGTATTCATTCCTGCCATCATGGAGTTAGATGAAGAGAATAGGGGAGCAACCAGACCTAAGCGCCAAATACGACCAACAGTTCGACTCCAGGATTATGAAGTGCAACATGTCGGGGGCAGACCTGTGACTGGAAATGTTATATTACCTCCCTGGGAGACACCCAGTAATGTGACACCTCCCCAGTCATTATGGAACTATACTGACAATCGCCATGGTGATGCAGCTCATCACACAGTCTCATGTGTAGCATCACCAAGCTTCAGCTATTCCGAATATGCTAAACAATTACCTCAATCATCCTCCTCAGCCCAGTGGAACAGTTATCCTGCACCTGAGCACCCTAATAATCTCCAAGCCATCCGTAGAGAGAATGCCAAACTGCTTCAGTCGCAGGAATCCTTCCGTGCTGACCTGCTGGAGTTGAAAGAAGTACGTACAGAGTTCAAAGAACTAGTTAAAGTTGCCCAAGCACTTCGAGCAGACCTTCGAACAGACCTTTATACTGCTAAAAGCCATACCAGTTCTCCCTGCCACATCGATCAGTATGAGCCAGCTATATCAGCCGATGATAAAGCGTTTCTTGAACCTCCACCCTGGCCTGAACCCGCAGTAGACCTTAGGAAGGGTATAGGGGCTCTAAAGTTATCAGACCCTGGTACTGCTACATACCATGAGGTATCAGGGAGTCTGAGAGACTCTCAAGCTCCATTTTTACTTGAATACCATCATTCTCAATGTTACTCTCAGAACCCAAGCAGGCTGCCACCGCCTCCAACACCTGAAGAGCTCCAAGAGTTATTATCTCCAGCTGAGCAGCCCTCATATCTGAGACCTTCACAGGCCCATATCCCAGCATATTACCCTCAACTTAGGTCTAAGCCTGCCCAGGCAAGTCGTACAGTCCCTGCGCTTAAAGTAAAGTCAAACACAGCACCTGTAGCACATACATTAGCCTCAGAACATGTGTACAGAGGGCCTGCACCTACCATACCAAAGTTCAGTCGGCCAGATCCAAGTGAGTTTGCCAGACTCCGAATAGCCTTAGAAAACCTGCTTCCTTCAGATAGTACAGAACTTTTCAAATATCAGATATTGGTTGACCACTTAAAATTTGATGAAGCTAAGCTTATAGCGGATGCCTATTTGAATTCTTGCAGCCCCTTTACTGATACTATGGTGGCCTTTCATGAGAAGTTTGGTCAACCTCATCAGATTGCTCTGAGGAAAATTGCTGTGTCCTGGAAGGCCCCGAGGTGAAGCGTGGGGATACAGCTGCATTCCAGAAGTTTGCTCTTCAAGTACAGTCGCTAGTGGGCTTGTTAAGAACTTTGGGACCTGAAGGGGATATTGAACTGAATTGCGGGTCTCATGTAGCACGCCTCTTAAGTAAGCTTCCTTCCGACCAACGAGCTGAGTTCCGCCGCCACATGTTCCGGCAACCGGGAATTGCACCTACTTTACATGACCTCTCTAACTGGCTCCGCTATGAATCCTGGTGTCATAGTTTTGATGTAGAGACTGCCTCAAAAGCAGTTCAAGACCAACCAAAATCTAGGTCTGAACATAGTAAGAGAACTGTCACTATTCTTCATGCGGTTGGAGAAGCTCAAAATGTAGCTTCCCTGTCAACTCAAAAAGGTACTACCCAACAGACTAAGTCAGTCAAAGTGAAACGATTCTGTCCCTTCTGTGATAGTACAGAGCATTATTTGAGTCAATGCAACGCATTTGCCAAACTCACCACTGATCAACTCAAGGAATGGATCCGAAGCAACAACCGTTGCTGGCGTTGTGCCAGGTCCCATCATGCTGCTCAGTGTGACCTAAAAAAGCCTTGTAACCTGTGTCAGGGTAAACACCTTCGCCCTCTCCATGAGGTAAATGTCCGTACATCACATGAGGACTCGGCCAGTGCTGAAAGGAGTTGCCTTACTAGTTCCTCTTCTGGTAGATTGTACCTGGATAAACCTGTTGCTGGGAGCCGAGTTATGCTTAAAATAGTTCCTGTGCACATTCAGTATGAAGACCGCAGTTTAGAAACCTTCGCCCTTCTGGATGACGGCTCTGAAAGAACCATCCTGCTTCCAACTGCTGCCAAAGCCCTAGGCATACAGGGTAAGCCTGAAAATCTCCCATTGCGTACAGTGCGAGATGACATTCAAGTTATTCATGGACTCTCTATATCCTTTAAAGTTGCACCAACCCATAAGCCTCAGACCAGTTACAAGATCGAACACGCCTTTACAGCAGACTGCCTCATCTTATCACTCCAATTGAGTCTGTTAGATTAGGATCCCCTGGTGGACCTGCTGCTGTCCACACACACCTGGGCTGGACCTTCCAGGGCCCTGTATCCTTCATGGGGCGTCCTTTATCCTCTCCACAATGTCTGCTGACCTCCGTTGGTTCACCAGAAGATGAGCTTTTCAAGAATGTCCAGAGACTATGGCAGGTGGAGACTGTTCCTCACAGGGATGAGAAAGAAGTGACTCGGTCCAAGCAAGATCAGGAGGCTTTAAAGCTGCTTGAAGCAAAGACCATCCATACGGAAGTTGAAGGAGTAACCAGACTGGTAACACCCTTATTACGACATAAAGATATGCCACAATTGTATGCCCCTGTAGACTCTGTTATGCCTAACCTTCGCAGTAACGAGAGACGTTTGCTGAAGGACCCAGTGAAAGCGGAAGCCTATCGGGCAGAAATGGAGAAGCTCATACGGACAGGAGCTATTCAGGAAGTTACCAAACCAGCAGTAGACTCTGATATATGTTGGTATATACCTCATCACCTTGTCAGTCATAATGGGAAATCTCGCCTGGTTTTCAACTGTTCCCACCAATACCATGGGCAGAGTCTCAACCAGTACCTGTTGCCTGGTCCTACCCTTGGTGCATCATTGTTAGGTGTACTCCTTAGGTTCAGAGAGCATCCAGTTGCAGTAAGTGGCGACATCAAAGCGATGTTTCATCAGGTCCGCCTCCTTCCAGAAGATTGTCCATTACTACGATTCCTCTGGCGTGATCTGAATGTAAATAAGCCCCCTAAAGTCTTTGAATGGCAAGTATTACCCTTCGGCACTACTTGCAGTCCGTGCTGTGCCACTTATGCTCTGCAGCGTCATGTAAATGAGCACCACCTGGCAGATGAGTCCATCCAGTTCTCAGTAGGGAGATGTTTTTATGTGGATAACTGCCTGCAGAGTCTGTGCACTACTGATGGAGCTAAACACTTAGTCGACAAACTGAGAGAGATACTAGCACAAGCTGGATTTGAGATACGCCAGTGGGCCAGCAATGTTCCCAGTGTTCTGAGTCACTTACCTCCCGAAGCCCGATCAGAGAGCTTGGAACTTTGGTTGGCTCAAGATAAAGCTGACACACCAGAGTCCACCTTAGGCCTAAGCTGGAACTGGCAGATGGATACCCTTGCATACAAGCACCGACCTGTTGTGTATGAGACTCCCACACTGAGAAATATCTACAAGGTAGTAGCCACTCAATATGACCCTCTGGGTTTACTTTTACCTTATACTACCCGTGCAAAGAATATTATCAAGCAGCTATGGGGCAAACAGCGGTGTTGGGACGACCCAAACTTACCATCAGGGCTTTTGCAAGCATGGCATGTCTGGGAGAACGAACTTCACTCACTAACAAATGTCACTGTTCCTAGAGCATATGTCCCTCCTAAGGTCGATCAAGATGGTATTAAGTATGAAGTCCACATATTCTCTGATGCTTCAGAACAAACCTATGGAGCTGTGGCATACTTGAGGACAATTGACAAGAGAGGCCAAGTGTTCCTGTCTTTCATTGTAGCTCGATCTCGAGTGACCCCCAAACGATCACATTCCATTCCTAGATTGGAACTTTGTGGAGCTCTTGTGGCAGCACAGTTGGCTAAATTGCTAGAAAGGGAACTGACCTTGCTGGTGGAGAGTACAGTGTTGTGGACCGACTCTACCACGGTTCTAACCTGGCTGAACTCAGAATCCTGCCACTATAAAGTCTTTGTGGGAAACAGAATAGCCGAAATTCAGGAGCTAACAGAGAAATGCTCCTGGCGTTATGTGGATTCAGCGAATAATCCCGCTGATGACCTCACTAGAGGTAAGCCTCTGAATGCCCTCACCAAACAGAACAGATGGTCTCATGGGCCTACCTTCTTACTTCAAGATCCAGTTACCTGGCCTGTGATGCCAAAATCCAACCTAACAGATGATCACACTGAATTACGGAAGTCTACCTTCTGCGGAGCTTCCACAGTGTCCTCTCAATCCAGCAATCCTGATGTTTGGAATTACCATACCTGGCAGGAACTCCTTAATGCAACTGCCAAAGAAATCCAAGTAAACCCTACCTCTAATTATTATCCTAATGCGGATGATTATCACAAGGCAGAGATCCTTATACTTAAGCGGGCTCAGCAGGAGTCCTTTCCCGATGACTATCAACGCTTAGTAGCTGGGAAATCAGTGTCTTCAGGCAGTCGCCTTCTTACTTTAGCCCCTGAGATCAATGAATCCAGTGATTTAATCAGAGTTGGAGGTCGACTAAGGAGGGCGGAGGACATTGAAAAATCTGCTGTACACCCCATTGTTTTGGATGCTTCTCATCCTGTCACACGGCTGATGATTCAGCACTATGATAACAAGTTGCATCATTCAGGACCTGAGCGAGTGTTTGCAGAAATGCGGCGCTATTATTGGATCCTCCGTGGCCGTGAAGCAGAAACGGCTTGCTAGTCAAAGAATCCACTTTCACTTTAACCCCCCATCAGCCCCGCACTTCGGAGGAGTGTGGGAGAGGGAGATACGATCTGTAAAGTCTGCTCTCTATACTGTCTTGGGAGTCCAGGCAGTTCCAGAAGAGGTCCTCCTAACAGTACTGTTGGAGGTAGAGGCCATTCTGAACTCGAAACCTTTAGGGTATGTGTCCTCTGATGTTAGAGACAGTGATCCAGTGACACCAAATAGTTTGCTGATGGGGCGGCCAGATGGTTCCTTACCACCGGTAATTTACCCAGAGTCTGAATTGTTGAGTCGCCGACGATGGAGGCATTCACAAGTCTTGGCTGATAACTTCTGGTCGAGGTTTATCCGAAACTATCTCCCCAACCTCCAGACACGGCAAAAGTGGCAAGCTTCCCCCCCCTGACTTAGCAGAGGAAATGGTTGTCATGGTGGTAGATCCACAAATGCCTAGAGCCCTATGGCCTATTGGACATGTTATCAAGACCCACCGCAGTCCAGATGGACATGTCAGATCTGCTGATGTGGATATTAAAGGGCAAATCTACACTCGACCAGTAGCACGACTGGTTATCCTACCAGCTTTGCCAGATAACGGAAATAGTCCTACAAGCCCAAACTGAATTAAGTCGCCTTTTAGTAGGAGCAAAGCTGCTTAACAGCTTTGGGGGCGGCTGTATAAAAGGCTCTCCAAATAAGGGACTTTTATTGCAGGACTTTTATTATGATAAGAGTTGTAATTCCTTAACCTCCGGTAGAAGGCACCTTTGCGTTAGTTTGCTTTGGCTGAGCCATTGTGTTATATGGAGAGGACTGCAGTGGTGCGGATGAAAGTTTTCTCTGCCTGTTATCTGGATGTTCGTTGGTGATTTGGTGGTTCAAAGTGTTAGTACATGACCATAAAGTAAGTGTTATTTGGTGTCTTTATGTTTAACCTGTATTGGAAGTAATGGAAGTATTAGATAACTTTATGCACTTTCTCGGGCATGTCCGGACATGCCGCGATTCATGTATGATCGCTTGATCTGTGATGTATACGGTGTTAAATTTTACAGTTTAATTTGTGATCTGCCTTTAACCTGTTACAATGATACTACAGAAGAGTTAATCTGTATTATATTCTGTTGAATGAGGTTTATTTGTACAAACAGTTTTTTGTGTACGCTGATTTGGGTTTATTGATAATAACATATCTATATTCGAGTCATTCCTTGGAAGAAAAAAGTATATCATTTTTATTTTTATTTTGAAAACTACCGATTGTTTCGCTAGATAAGAACCTTCCTTCTCTGCTGGGATCATGTCGAGACTTTGAAGCTGCATTGAGACAGACTTTGAACCCTCATTTGAACCCTCAAACCGTTGGTCACCATTGAAGTCCATGATATGGAGAAAAATCCTGGAATGTTTTCCTCAAAAACCTTAATTTCTTTTCGACTAAAGAAAGAAAGACATGGACCTCTTGGATGACAAGGGGGTTAGTAAATAATCAGCAGATTTTTTTTTATAAGTGAACTAATCCTTTAAGCATACCTTTTGAAATCTGATAAGCTGATCTACAGCTTGATATGCAGACAGCTTTCCCGGCCTCTTTCTACCTTGTGCAGATGGTGGTAGCAAATGTAGCAGCAGCAAGATGGCAGACATGTCACTGTCCCAGCCTACAAATTAGTAAATAAAACCTGGTTAACATTATGCCATAGCATAGCATTCAAATTGACAACTTGCACCATTACGAAAATGTACACTACACACCTACATAACCCACAATAAAAAGTAAAACAGTTCCATTCACCATTCTCAACTTCAGCAGCTGACTCAGCATTGCGCATCAAATCCAAGAGTTCTGTGGTGGATACAAGTCCATGGCTTTCCTTTATTACTTTTGCTTTGAAAGTGGTTGGCCACTTCTCCAAGAATTTGTTGGCCGTGGCCTCACCAAACAGAAGTCTGAAATCTTGTTCTATCTGCAATGTAACACACATAGACAGAAGTGATGAGTGATACCTAATGCTATAATGGATATTTTGGTGATGCAGTGAATTAAGATGTCATACCAGTCCTGGTGTGTCCAGAAAACTTGGGAAGACCAAGAAGACATCTGATGATTTGGCTTCATCGTTGACCATTGCTTGCCGATATATGAAGGTCATTTTCATCTTCTCACGGACAGTCTTTTCATCAGCAGAGTGTCTCAAAACAGCAATAGCTGCTTCCACATCCTCATCAGATGGCTCTCTGTCATAGGTGAAGGGCTGACGACCACGGCCTGGACCACCAACTTAAGACAAAATACAATGTTAAGAACTAATTTCTGTACAATTGACAGGTCACTATTATATTCACATGTCACTGATCAGTAAACATACCTTTAGGAGATTTGCTGACTGAGGCACCTCTTTCCTCTGCTGTTTTTCTTTGTATAGTCTTCAATCGCCATGCAAGGTATCCTGAACCACTCTCCGGATCGTAGTAATGTTCCTATGCGATTATAAATAAATTATAAAGAAGTACTATTAACATTTCAAAGAGTGAATATGTGCATAATGTTGCAATAACCCATTTACTTACATATCCATGTTGTGAGTATGGGTCTTCTAGATAGGGAAACAAAGCTACTATCCCCTGTGCATACATCACTCTGACACTTTTGGGGGGGGATGTCCTAGCATATGAATTCAAAGTTAACATCACACTAAATTGACATTGCACAACACAATTTACATAATTAATAACTGTAAATTAATAACAATGTTTCTTTATAGCCCATATATATGCTTAATGCTTACCCATGTGTTTCTGTCATCTCAGCAGCAAGTATGTTAATCATCTGTCTTCTGGTGGCATCTGTCAGAGATTTGGTTTTTCCATACTCTTGCATAATGCGTTCACCTCCAGGCTTTGATGTTAGGATTTTTTCAATCAACTATAGGTGCAATAAAATGTGCTTTCCATTATTGTAAAACCATATGTAATGCTGAAAAAAATAGTTATCTAAAGAACACTTTCCATGGTGAAACAACATTCAGATTGGACTTAACAGCAATTTCCACCACTTACCGCTTTTGCCTCGTAGTTTATGTGGCATGGCCTTTTAGGCTGGCTTCCTTCGTCAGCGGCTACTTCTTCAACAGGGTCACACATCATGAAATTCAGGATGACAGTGTCATCAGATGTACCCGAGCATGATGATGATTGAGAGGCACCTGTTCATTATGAAATTTGTACAAAACATAGAAACATATTACAAGAAACAGATATTTTTAAGACAATAATTGTTCTCATTCCGGCCTTTAAACTAAACAAACTAATTTGTGAATTGTCTGAATGAATACCAAGTCCTCCATTGCCCAGCATGATTTTGAAAGTTCCAGGTGACTCCTTCACTATTTCTTAAAAACCTCTGTGTCAACTTCTGTGTCTGACTGGTCATACACCTTAATGTCTGGCTGCCTGCTTTCTGGTATGTTGAATTTTAGACACGCTGTTTAAAAAAAATTAAATAAAAAAAACATGCACTCCCTTCTCACAAGAATCAAAGGTCATATTTAAGTTTGCCTCATGTATTCACAAAATGATGAAAGACAAGTATCTGCACCCAATTTTAAGTAACTGAAAATATAAAGCGGCAAAACAGAAATTATTATTGACCTAACTAGGTATCATAACATAATAGGTTAATGCTGTATTATTTTGTCATTGGGTGATGTATATTGGTTTAACCTACTGTACCAACCTTCTTTCAAGAAAGCATCGAATGTCAGCTCAGACAGCTTGACGTATTTCTGCTCTTTCCCGAATTGAACACGCAACAGCATTTTGCCCCTGTTAACAAAGAAAATATATATTCAAAAATCATCAGTAGTGGCAATGCACTATGCATTACTTAGATGTTACACTGCAATTACAAAGGGCGGCTGAAGAAGACAAAGTTGTGCTGGTTGAATATAGCCTATATATAAATAGCTCATTAGCCATTTTAGTTCGAAGAGTAACGTAAGTCGTTAAAATGGTTAAGCCATGTTAAACAAATACGTCATGCAATCAGTGATCTAAGTTATCGTTTTATAAGACCAACATTAACTATCAGAAGCATGCTAACATTACCGTATAAAAAATCCAGATTAACGTTGCCTGGGAAGCTAAAAAAATACGTTAGCTAAAAATAGCTATTAACTGTATTAAATCTTTTGTTGTTATAGCGACCGAGCTAAAGTTATTTTACGTATAAATCATTCTGACCAACTTCATTCATGAAAATATTGCAACACATAAAGAAACACAGTTACCGATACGGATTGCTATCTGGTTACTTGTAATATGACCTCAACTAATATCAGCACAACTCTAAAATTATGTAAAGTTAAAAAATACCGTTTTGGTGTTGAAAACACAGGGATGTTACTTACCTAGCAATATCAGTGGCCTCCATCGAGATCTTCCTCCACCGACGTACGTGCCAAACTTCAGCACAGCAGTGTGGCGGGTATTCATCACTGCTGTAGAGTTAATTGTCACTGCGTTTCTGCAGATTTTTACACTCACTTTTAACTCCACTGATTGAGCAACTTTACTCTCCAAAATGTTGTAAATACTCTATCTGGGTTAAAATAACTTTACTCTGAAATATTAACACCCCATTTTTTACTGTGTATAAAGATACAAATTCAAACCAATTTTGTTTGCCAGTGGGTGCTTATCCTCATAGGAAAAAGCAATACTTAAGTGTTTATATTTGTTTCCAGAACAAAATACTCATCAGTATCAGCAAAGCCACAATATATCAAAGGAAGTCACAATCAAAAGGCACTTTTGTAGTGTAGCCACAGAATAGTGATAACAAAGAGTCAGTGCATGTGTAGCTCTACAATCCAGAGCACAACTTTAGATTTCAGTGAGCATCTCTTGCTACTTTTAATTATTCCCTTAAAAAAATAGCATTCATCTGTGTGTCACAGTATGGGGCAGAATCACAGATAACACCAGTGTCCGTGTATCGTCTGTTGTAGCTGGCAATGGAAATGACGAAGACGATGACGATGAAGTGTAGAACCCAAGTGCAGTTTATTTTTGCAAACGTGATACCAAGTAACCCTAATATTAAACGTGAACTTAACAAAACATTAACAATGAACATAGGCTTAACTGGACTTGACTTAAACTTGACAATGACTTGAACAAAACAACAGTGTTACCTTAACAATACTTGACAAAGGACAATGGCAAACATGAGGGCTTAAATACATGACATGGGGGAACATAAACCAATGAACACACAGAACTCTAAACAATATTATTAAACAATAAACCAATGAACACAAGACACATGAACATGGAGGGAAAGAAGGACATCACATGACTGGGAAACAGGAACTTAACTTTTTCGAAATAAAAGACATGGAAAACAGTAACCAACAGAATAAACATGACAGTCCGGTTGCAACAAACAACAGGTAAAAAAGGCAGAGTGCATAATACACCTTTGGGTCACTAAGTTGGTTCTTAATTTTATGATCATGATTTTTTGCATGAAAATGTACATGCACATGAGAGACATTGTTTTTAGTTGCTGCAAAAATTATTTTTTTCTAGTTTAAAGAAGGGGCAAAATGTGTTTAGGTCTATTCAGGGTCTACAATTGTTTTTTAAAGAATGAGCTAGACATGCTAGAAATAGGATGGAAACATCCCTTAAAAACTGCCAATTACCACAGACTCACTTTGCTCAATAGTATCTGTCTGTTTACCATATGACTATATTAACATTTCATTCACTGTTTGGCCTTTAAATCTCACTTTGATGACAAGATACCACTGCCAGTTGGTTAATCTCACACAATACTTAAAGAACAAAGTAGCAGCTTCCCTCCTTTTGAAATCCGCTGCGAGTCCGGTTGTGGGACAGACATATGATGGCTGGGTGATGATGATAGAGGGGGAGCAGATTCATCTCCTCAGTGTTTTACAAACTTGAGTTTTAAATGTCCAAAAATTCTGTAGTTTGACTGATCATCAATTCATAGAAAATGGTCATCTCTATGAGAAAAGAGGTTGAGAGGCCATGAGCAATGAGAACACAATATTATATCACACACCATTAATCATGTGGGCATTATATATGCTGTAAAGTTTTCACAATTCAATGATTGATAAAGCCACATTACCAAAAAACACACACTCATGCGTAAAATAGAGAACAGAATAGAATATTGGCCATCTTATTATAATTTCAATTTCACATAATAAAAAAAAGTTCCATCAAGAATAAAAGTAATGTCGTTGTCTTCAATGAAATTGAGCAGAACTCGAGTCTCCTCGTTAGTTCAAGTGTTCCTCGCCACTGTTTGTTGTGAGGTGATTCATCAGGTGACACTCTTGTTTTTTCTTGTTTTTATTTTTTTTAATGCCATTGTTCTTGACAAAAACGGTTTCAAAACAACATTTCTTGACATTTGTTACGTTTGCTAAAGTTAAGCAGAAAAATATTATGCTGCTGACACTATCAATATTTTGCATTTTCATCAGCTTCATTTTGGCGCACTAAAAAAATAATCGGATGGAAACGTTGTTAATGAGACCCAATGTCACTTAGAGTTCAGTTATATCTTACCAAAACGCATCCAGTGAACTAAACTCCATCATCACCATCATCATTATCATCACCATCATCATCACCACCATCCTCACTTTGATTCACAAACCATGGACGAACAGAGCTCGGGCCATACAGTGGCTTCGTTTCTACCTCTGAATATCTAATTTCTGTTAAAACAATAAATACTGAATAGATACATGATAACCCAGCAAGCAATAGCCGTCATTTCAACGTCTCGGTAAAATATAGAGACCCGATATAGTCCGACTATGTGTAACCCACTTCTAGCCTAAATAACATTGAATCTGGTTACATGTAATTTTTTTCTAAAATAACTTGCGAGATGTAAGATATTCTATCATGTTAGCAAAGTCAACTGTAATTACAAAGTGTTTGGCTTAATTTATTTGCCATGTTCTATATGCGTGTACATATGTAGTCGTTCAATAGCCCAAGAATTGGCTCTGGTTAGACGTCTATTAGACAGCCCAAAATTAGCCTTGTTTTAGCCTAGACGTCTGGGCTATGTTTTGACGGCTATTAGACGTCTATCTGACGCAAAATTGCTTGCTGGGAAATAAACAGTAGCAATAGATAATATTACTAATAGGCTTAAATCTGATATTATTAACAATTCATATATAACACTTTATAATAACTAGATGATAACATCAACAAACACTGCACATTAAGCTGTAATAATCATCAATATCAAACGCACGTGAAACTTTATATATTTATGCATTCCTATATCAGGTTATAAAAGTTATGATCAAGTGTTTGCTGCTGATATTGTGGAAATCCTTTAGTTACTCACCGGAGTTTTCATGTGCACAGAAGCAGCTCAGGATTCTCCAGACTCTTCGTAAAGATCTCCGTAGACATTCAAGTAAGTCAACTGTGGGAAGAATACGTTTAAGTTGAAGTTTAAGTTAAAGTTTTGGGTAATTATATGCGAGCGACTGTTTTCAGCAAATGTTGCTGCGGATGAAACATTTTTCACCTCTGATGTTGGTTTCCATGTCAGTCTATCTGTCTTTGCTGTGTGGATCTGCGTGTCCAGATGTCTTTGGCTAAACCCAGCTGCAGAGACGGAGCTGTCCATGCGCGCGCAAAAGAACCAGGCAGTGCCAATAAAAACAAACTAATGGCACTGACTCAAAGGTGTAGGCAGCGGTATTTTTTGTATTTCGAATAAGGCACAATTGAAGAATTGGTCAAACTCTAGCCGGAAGCACTAAGTGCAACATGTTGAGGGAAACAGCACACGCATCTGAAAAGTATATAAAATATATTATTTTATTATTATTATATTCTCACAATTTTATATGCATATTACACCATGCACTCTCTGTTTATATTTGTGGATTACAAAAGATAAATAAAGCCAAGTTATGAATGTTTTTTTTATTCTGAAACAACAACATGTTTATCAATATGCACTAA
Source organism: Moxostoma hubbsi (assembly GCA_032164185.1). Taxonomy (NCBI): domain Eukaryota; kingdom Metazoa; phylum Chordata; class Actinopteri; order Cypriniformes; family Catostomidae; genus Moxostoma; species Moxostoma hubbsi. The sequence continues at coordinate 41,387,671 of JAVLUX010000007.1, forward strand.
AACAGGCAATAAATAAATAAAAGAATTCAAATAATATTCAGTGCTGAGTTGTAACAAAAAAGCATCAACAAATCAAAACACACAAATGACAAGTGAAAAGCAGATCATTTATCAAAACAAAACACAAATTTAGAAATTACTTTCCTTATATATATAATACAAATCTACTGTCAAATCAGGCTTCAAAAACACCAGCCCATTTTTATATAAAAACAAATGAGTAATAAAATACAAATCAGTCAAAAAAAAAAATTAAATCAACCATCCAGCAACACTCCAGCCTGTCCATATGTGTAAATAACCCAGTTATTTGAATTAGTTAGCTTTAATAATAAATTAAATTCAATAAAAAACTACATTTTATATATATATATATATATATATATATATATATATATATATATATATATATATATATATATATATATATATATATATATATATATATATGTAACATAGTTAAAAAGGTTCAGGTTAAATCCTACTAAATGGGATTATTGTGCCACCTGCTGTCATAAAGTTGTACCTGCAGCGAACGCTAGTAATGACGAAGGATTATGGGTAATCCTCAAAGCAATTGAGGATTTTTCCTTGAGGTAACGTGTCTGTGAATGTCTGTGGACTAAACAATGCTAACTCACTTGAAAAGCATGTAAAAGTTAAGATAGATTTCTTTGGTTGAATAATATGTGTTGTTGATTCATTTCGCCATGTTTTTATAAAGTCAACCATCAGATATGTGTTTTATAGTCGATTGAAAGTCTCTCCAGTATAGCTAGCTAACTTTAACATGATGCCGTCTTTCCAGACAGAGCATGCGCTGTTTGTCCATATGGGATTATTCAACACTGTTGTCCTCTGTCATGAATGCAGGTATGTTACCGTATGTTGTTATAATGTGTTGTAATGTTTGAACGTAAGATTGAGGTATTTTCTGCTGTTTGTCTGCCTCTTGTATGTTGAATTGTAACGAAGTTACATAATTGTTTAAACACAACTGTTCACATAAAATGGAAAGGTAACTGTAGGAAATCAGTATAATTACATTGTTTTATTTTGTTTCCTCCTTGCAAGATTAAGAGGGACAATTTGGTGTGTTTTATTTATTTAGTTTATATGAGTTTAAATCCACTATACGATCAATGTGTCAAACTGTACTGTACTTTTGTGTAGAGCTTTAAGAGTAGTACATACAGTAATTTTCCAAAAAAGCAACGGAGGATTTTTCCTTGAGACAGAGCATGCGCTGTTTGTCCATATGGGATTATTCAACACTGTTGTCCTCTGTCATGAATGCAGATGTGGAATAAACCTGCTGTTACCACAAACCTGACGGGCTCCAAAAGATTATTATCCGGCAGAAGACACTACACAGAGGTCACATTGGTGCCGTGACCCGTCGTCCATGACTACGCCGGACCGGGACTGATGTCTTCTTGCCACTGCATCGTTGTGGAGCTGCACTTCTTCCATTAGTGTATTTGACTGTCAGGTTTATTTAGTTATTAACAGCCATATTGACTTCAAATTCATTTTGTCATTTTGTTTAATAAGGGTTCCAGTATGAGTTTCAGTAAATTTACTACCTCTGAAATGACTCCTCTAGGTATTGGTAGAGGGCTACTTAGCACACCCGTTCCATTCTCACTGGGTGACCATCTAGGGGGGGATAAAACATATTTTGGTGAGGATTCTGTTCACAGTCCTTTTAGACAGGGATGTAGTGGCGCCCCAAAATCAGCCTATGATTGAGTTACACCCACCACAGTGCACTAGTACATCAGTTCCTAACCCTCCCCCCGATGATGTGAGACTGGTTGACCAAATGAGCACCATTGTGCAGCAGATAGGGAAGCAGCTAGCTGATAGCATTATGTCACAACTCAACACATCTAGCCCTGCTGCTACTGTGCATGCAAGTCATGAAGAAACATGCAATACAAAAGCCTCTTTCCCTGTCAACACGCTAGATCTCTCCCAAGTCCAGTTGGTCACTCGGAGAGGAGTTAAAGTCCCACCTGTTTTCCGAGGAGAGAGTTCAGCTGCACTGGCTGTCGATGAATGGGAGGAATTAATGAAAAATTACATAAGAAAAAGCAATGTTCAGTTAGAAAATCAAGCTGAGGAAATTATTGTCCACCTGAGAGGCAGAGCAAAGGATGTTGTGAGATTTGGGATAAGAAATGGTGAAATTGATGTCCAGAATAACCTACAGGCAATCTACGGGCTCCTGCACAAACATTTTGGCTCAAGCCATTGCTCCACAATGCCCCTAGCTGACTTTTATTCTACCCTGCCAAACGAACAAGAGGACCCCTATGAGTACTGGCTTAGACTGAACAGAGCTGCTGATGATGCTGCAAGCTGCCTTAGAGAGCAGGGTAAAACGTTTGATAACCCCAGTGTTGAAGTCACACGTATGTTCATCAGACACTGCCCCAGTAGAGATTTAGCTCTTACCTTTAGGTCCAAGACGATTGATAAGTGGTCAGCTCGTGAGGTTCAGGAAGTGCTAGATGAATACCACCTGGAGAAGGGACTCAGGTCTTCTACCGAGAGGAGTAGACAAATCAGCATGAACAAAGTCGAGGTTAGCCCTAACTCTCCATTAGTTTCAGACATCCCAGAACAGAAACCAACTATAAGTCAAGACACCTACGCTCTAGAGAGGTTGATTGGAATGCTAGAGAAAGTGTTGCTTCAGGGCCCAGGTTATGCTCAAGCCAATAAAAAGCCAAATACCAACAGCAGACTTCCACAGATTGAGGGCTTAAGAGGCATGCCATGTTCCATATGTAATGACCGCTCACACTCTGCCCTCACACACTGTCGGGAGAACGGACTGTGTTTCCTGTGTCACTTACCTGGCCATTCAAGACGCAACTGCCCAGAGGGGAGACGTCCTCCTCCACATTTTCAGCAGGGAAACTGAATGATCTGCGCACAGGGGAGGACAGCGTAGATCAAGTGAGTGAGCCTCCCACCTTGGATTTGACAGACATTAATGATTATGAAACATTGTGTCACGCCTACAGCAGCATTGTGCCATTACGAAAAACACTGATTGTGCAAGGTCTGCAAAGACTTTCAAAGACTGATAGCCTATTCTACACAGAGGTGTCTACTGATAGTTGTCATGTTCTTAGAGCACTGGTGGATAGTGGCTCTATGGCGTGAAACAGCCAACACAAAACCTTCACATTCTATTCCTAATACTGAAAAGAAAACTGCTGAGGACTTTGTTATTGTTGGTTGTGGAGGTCATCTGGTCACACCTTCCGCCATATATGACCTCACTGCATCAGTTTATGGATATAAGGTGATAATTCCTGTTCTAGTGGTGCCAGGCCAAACCGATGACATGATTCTTGGCAGTAATGCCATCAAGTGGCTCATTTCACAGATGAAAGACACTATTGGGAGCCAAAATATCACGTCCCCAGTAAGTAGTGCCCAAGCAGATAACTTGCCCCATTTAATATCTCTGTTGTCCTGCTCAGACAGAGGTGGAGCAATGAAGCTTAAAATTGGCACGGCAAAGCTCAAGAGATGTGTCACTCTACAACCGATGTCTGAACATTTGGTGTGGGCTAAACTCCCTGCATCTGATGTTTCTGCGGTGGGAAGTACAGTCATCATCGAACCCACTCAGTCCAAAGCCAGACCTGCTCAAATTCTAGTGGGGAGAGTTGTCACCTCATTATGGGGAGATGGCTGGGTTCCAGTCAAAATAGTAAATGCTACTGAAATGCCACTCACCCTTAAAAAGAATGCAAAAGTTGCAGATGTGTCACCCTGTCTTTCTGTGCAGGACTTACCTGAGCCAGATCGCATCCAATCCAGTGCACAGTTCACACAGAGCTCATCACCTGCACCTAGGTCAGAGGATGAAATATCACAAATTTTGACTGACATGGGCTTGCGGGAATTGGACCTCTCTTCTTGTGAAGTCTCCCCTGAGTGAAAGGATAAACTGCTGCAGATCATTGAGCAATATGAGTCCATCTTTTCAAGGCACAAAATGGACTGCGGTGAGGCAACAGATTTTGTACACAGAATCCGCCTAGTGGATGACAAGCCCTTCAGACTTCCGTACAGGCAGGTTCCACCATGCCATTACGATAAGCTTCGGTCTGCTCTAAATGAAATGGAGGAATTGGGGATAATCCGTAAATCTCAGAGCGAGTATTCATCCCCTATCGCCTTGGTTGTCAAACCAAGTGGTGATCTTCGCATCTGTAATGACTTCAGGTGGTTGAATGCAAGAACAGTGAAAGACGCACATCCTTTGCCTCATCAGACAGATACTCTCGCTGCACTTGGTGGCAATGTGTTCTTTTCAACAATGGACCTCACGTCAGGGTTCAACAACATCAGAATGCATGAAGATGACAAACGGTACACTGCGTTTTCCTCCCCATTTGGCCTCCATGAATAAAATAGGATGCCCCAGGGCCTGACAAACAGTCCTGCAACCTTTATGCGAATGATGATGTCCATCTTTGGTGATGAGAACTTTACAAGCCTGTTATGTTATCTGGATGACCTTATGGTCTATGCACCATCTGAACAGATGGCACTTGAGCGTCTGCAGATGGTTTTCTCACGTCTTGCTGCCAACAACTTGAAGCTCTCACCTAAGAAGTGCTACTTCCTTCGCCGGTCTGTTAAGTTCTTGGGACACATCATATGTGGAGATGGTGTTAAGACAGACCAGAGTAAAGTGCAAGCTATAAGTGATGTGCAGGAAGCCAATCTGATGGGGAGACACCAAGTGCTAAGAAAATCAGATCTTTCTTGGGAATGGTTCTCTACTACCACCATTTCATCGAGAGATGTTCTGCTGAAGCTAAGCCACTGTTCAGCCTTGTGTCTGAGCCTGCTACACCACACAAAAGAGGGAGAGGCCATAAACTGAAATTCAAGAGTGGCCATGTTAAACTGTCTCCAGCTGACTGGACTGTTGAGTGCAGAGAAGCATTCAAAACTTTGAAACATGAGCTTGTGCATAGTGTCACCTTGGCCTATCCAGATTTTAATGCACCATTCATCCTCGCTGTTGATGCCTCCTTTGATGGCCTAGGAGCCGTCCTCTCACAGTTGCCTCGTGATGGTGATGTTGCCAGACCAGTGGCGTTCGCCAGCAAGACTCTGTCGCACTCCCAGCTGAACTACCCAGCACATCGGCTAGAGTTTCTCGCTCTTAAATGGGCAGTCTGCGACAAGTTTAGCCACTGGCTGAAAGGACAACGTTTCACAGTCTGGACGGATAATAATCCATTAACATACATCTTGACTAAGCCTAGGTTAGATGCATGTGAACAGAGATGGGTTTCAAAGCTTGCAGAATACAGTTTTAATCTGCGCTATGTCCCTGGCCCGAAGAATGTGGTTGCAGACGCATTAAGTAGGGAGCCATTTGTCCAGTCATGCATAGGCCATCGTCTTGTAAATGAACCTTATGCCTCGTTGCTGAACCAAGTGAGTGTGGAATGGTGGATGAGACCGTACAAGATGCATTTAGATATACTGCTGCTAACTGCCAGTTAGTTGTTGATCAGTCCACAGATGATGCTGTTGTCACCCCACCCCACCCTCAGGGGTCCCTCTCCCTGCAGGAGGTCTCAGCTGTGCTAGAGGCGCACGACTCTGGAGGTGTTAGCCGAGTGAGAGGCACGGGACCAGCTATTCCCCAGCTTGTCAGTGTCGGCCAGAATGCCTCTCTACCAAAGAGTGAACTGGTTAATCTTCAAGAACAGGATGATGTCTTGGGCAGGGTTCTCTTTTACATCCAGCGTCACAGGAGGCCCACTAGACGTGAACGTGCCAGTGAGTCTCGTGGAGTGATGAAAATGTTGAGACACTGGGCCAAGCTCTCCATCAAAAATGGCATGTTGTACAAGGTAAAGAAAGACAGGCAAATGAACATGACAATCCACCAGTTTGTTGTTCCAGACTCCCTCAAGGCCCAGGTCCTCTCCGGGCTCCACGATTCAGCTGGTCATCAGGGACAGGCTCGCACACTCTCTCTCGCCAGGCAGAGGTTCTTTTGGATAGGGATGGAACATGACATCATCAGTCATGTGAGGAACTGCTTTCGCTGTGTGGTTGGGAAGACCCCAGAGCCCAATGACCGTGCTCCTCTTGAAAGCATTTGCACCTCTGAACCGATGGAACTTGTGTGTATCGACTTTTGGACTGCTGAGCAGTCGGACAAGAAGTGTGTGGATGTTTTGGTTGTTACGGATCACTTTTCGAAGTTGTCACATGCATTCCCCTGTAAGAATCAGTCAGCAAAGCAGGTTGCCCGTCGTCTGTGGAATGACTTCTTTTGCATATATGGCTTCCCAAAACGCATCCATTCGGACCAGGGAGCAAATTTTGAGAGCCGACTCATAAAAGAGCTCCTGGAGATGGCTGGTATCCAGAAGTCGCATACCACCCCGTACCATCCTATGGGAAATGGAGTTGTTGAGCGATACAACAGGACTCTTGGGAACATGATAAGGGCTCTGCCTCCCCATTCCAAAGCCAGGTGGCCACAAATGCTTCAGATGCTGACATTCTGCTACAATTGCACTGAGCATGAGACAACAGGTTTTGCACCCTTCTTTCTCATGTTTGGGAGGATTCCACGTCTGCCTGTTGATGTTTTGTTCCAGCACACCCTCCCCAGCGATGCTGTCGTTAGCCACCGTGAGTTTGTTTCTAACTTGAAACGTGACCTGTCTGAAGCTGCACGCATTGCCTGTGAAAACAGTCGGACAGAGCAGGCTCGACAGGCCAAGAACTACAACCGCAAAGCAAAAGGGTCTCCCCTCACTGTTGGTGACAGAGTCTTGCTTGCAAATCGTGGTGAGAGAGGGAAGAGGAAAATTGCAGACAAGTGGGAATCCACAGTTTATGAAGTTAAGTCTGTGAAACCTGGAATCAATGTGTACTGTATCAGTGACCCAGTGACATCCAAAGAAAAAGTTGTTCACAGAAACCTCCTACTCCCGGTGAATTTCCTCCCAGCAGGAAGTCACAACATTTTGGAGTCAAGCTGCTCATCAGATAATGAAAGTGGACGAAGTGACCCCGTGGTTCCTGTTGACGTGCAGGACAGTGAGACAAAGACACTTGACTGGTTACTGCAAATGGATGAGGCTAATGATGAGAATGCTACAGCCAGCCATCCCAATTGCTCACCTGTGAGTGTATCTCTCTCAGAGACAGAAGTGAATGTGGTCCCACATGCTGTGAGTGTGATTTTGCAAACCCCTGTCTCATCAACACCTGCTGAGCGATCACCTTCCCCTGGACCTTCTGCAGAATGTGTGGTGTCTGAAGTAGGACTCTCCCCGCCCTCAGTGGAAAGAGCACATTGTGTTCCCTCCCCTGGACATGCAAGTGACGCACAGCCAGGTGCATTCACACAGGACCATGTAGTTCGCAAACAGCCACCCCCCACTCTGCACTAGGGCAGGTAGACCTGTTAAGCCCCCAGCTCGACTCATTTGTGAAATGAATGAACAGGTTGTAGATGACTCAGCTTCAACAGTTGATTCTTTGTTTTCTTTTGTGAGGAACATGTTTTCTGGATAGATTGCTCTAGTTTATCTGAGGTTTTTGACAAGAATCTGCTATTGAGCAATGTTTACAATATGAGAGGTGTACACGGCATCTTTTGTGTCTTTGTTGGTATGGGGCTTAGCTACTCCCTTACTGACTTAATCCCAAGTGGAAAGTTTCTAACTGACTTGAAACGTATTATGCTCCTAGTACGAAACAACTATTTGGTATTTAATGGATTTTTTTATTTTTTTTTATTGTGCCCTAATTTAGCAGGATTTAAGGAGGGTGTACGTAACATAGTTAAAAAGGTTCAGGTTAAATCCTACTAAATGGGATTATTGTGCCACCTGCTGTCATAATGTTGTACCTGCAGCGAACGCTAGTAATGACGAAGGATTATGGGTAATCCTCAAAGCAACAGAGGATTTTTCCTTGAGGTAACGTGTCTGTGAATGTCTGTGGAGTAAACAATGCTAACTCACTTGAAAAGCATGTAAAAGTTAAGATAGATTTCTTTGGTTGAATAATATGTGTTGTTGATTCATTTCGCCATGTTTTTATAAAGTCAACCATCAGATATGTGTTTTATAGTCGATTGAAAGTCTCTCCAGTATAGCTAGCTAACTTTAACATGATGCCGTCTTTCCAGACAGAGCATGCGCTGTTTGTCCATATGGGATTATTCAACACTGTTGTCCTCTGTCATGAAAGCAGGTATGTTACCGTATGTTGTTATAATGTGTTGTAATGTTTGAACGTAAGATTGAGGTATTTTCTGCTGTTTGTCTGCCTCTTGTATGTTGAATTGTAACAAAGTTACATAATTGTTTAAACACAACTGTTCACATAAAATGGAAAGGTAACTGTAGGAAATCAGTATAATTACATTGTTTTATTTTGTTTCCTCCTTGCAAGATTAAGAGGGACAATTTGGTGTGTTTTATTTATTTAGTTTATATGAGTTTAAATCCACTATACGATCAATGTGTCAAACTGTACTTTTCCTTGAGACAGAGCATGCGCTGTTTGTCCATATGGGATTATTCAACACTGTTGTCCTCTGTCATGAATGCAGATGTGGAATAAACCTGCTGTTACCACAAACCTGACGGGCTCCAAAAGATTATTATCCGGCAGAAGACACTACACAGAGGTCATACACACACACACATATATATATATATATATATATATATATATATATATATATATATACACTACCGTTCAAAAGTTTGGGGTCACTTGTCTGAAATGTTTCTCATGATCTTAAAAATCTTTTGATCTGAAGGTGTATGCTTAAAAGTTTGAAATTAACTTTGTAGACAAAATATTATTCTGCCAAAACATATACATTTATTTAATTACAAATCTAAAATTTCCTAAAAAAAAAAAAAAGTTTTTGAAATGGATGACTTGGATCAAAATATGAAGAAAAGAAGCCAATAAGTGCCCAACATAGATGGGAACTCCTTCAATACTGTTTAAAAAGTATCCCGGGGTGATTCCTCAAGAAGTTGGTTGAGAAAATGTCACGAGTACATGTCTGCAAAATCTAGGCAAAGGGTGACTACTTTGAAGATGCTAAAATATTACATAGTTTTGGATTTATTTTGGATTTTTTGGTCACAAAATAATTCCCATATTTCCATTTCTATTATTCCATAGTTTTGCTGACTACTATTATTCTAAAATGTGAAATAAATAAATAAATAAAGAATGAGTAAGTGACCCCAAACTTTTGAACGGTAGTGTATATATATTATACATTAATGCACGGGCTTACTGGGGCTGAAGCCCCAGGGCCTATGAAGACAAGGGGCCTATCATAAGCCAATAAAAAAATCCCATTGTTTTGTAGTTTGTCGAATTTTCTGTCAATCACTTGATATTCATCTTTTTGGCTGCTGATTGAGCCAATTTAGAAGTGACCCACGTGGGAAGCATGATATGACAGCCTATCAGAATGTAGAGAAACAGTTGTAGCATGCGTTGTCCTCTACTCTAGTCGTCTATTCAAATTAATGCTTATAGTCACTCACAGAAGATAGCGGATAGCTAAATCAAAATGTCGGAAAAGTTTGAGAGTGGTGCTCATAAGCGAAAAATATTGCGACAGAAAGAAAACAATGAGAAGGAATTTTTAATAAAGCTGACAGGATTTTTTTAAACCTGCAAATGAAGGCGAGTCGAGCTCATTAAGCGGAGCACCGATGAACATTGCAGAGACGAGCAAACAGGAGGAAGACCGTTAACTCGCGCTGCAGAGGACGAGGACTGGCTGCATGGAGCAGAGCAAACCGGGGATGGACAGACCGGAGGACCTTTACCTCGCTTACCTGGAAAAGAGGAGGACCAGGTGCGGGAAGAGTGCTCGAATTGAGGGGGGATCCGGCAAGTTTCTGCCTGCTGGTGGTAGGGTCATGCAGCCACACAAAGTCTCCCCGTTGATAAGGAGTAAACTTCAGATCCTTATCATAGTGTCGCTTTTGCTGAAGATATGCATGTTCCCTGTTTTGGGTGGCAATAGCGAATACATCTTGAAGTTTACGCATCAGGTTAACAGCATAATCTGGCGGTGAATTAGATGGAGAATGCGGTACACAATTTGGCAACAGCAGGTTAGCCGGCAATCTGGCTTCTCTACCATGCGTGAGGAAAAAGGGAGTGAAGCCAGTCGACGAATGGGGACTAGTATTGTACGCTAAAGCCACCTGGCTAAGGTAATCATCCCATTCCCCTTGCTGTTGCTGCAAGACCTTGGCCCAACTGATCAATGAGGGTTCTATTGAAACGTTCAACCATACCATCACATTGTGGATGATATGGGCTGGTTCTGGTCTTATGAACGCCCAACATTTGGCAGAGATGTTTAACAAGGTCAGACTCAAATTGTTGCCCTTGGTCTGTATGTAAGACCTCTGGAATGCCATGCTCACAGACAAAATTTTCGAAAAGACACTTAGCCACTGTGGTAGCCTTCTGGTCTGGAACAGCATAAAGGTTAACGTATTTAGAGAAGTAGTCTTGAACAACAAGAACATACCGGTTTCCTCGACATGTAATAGGAAGTTCAAGAATATCTGCGGCTACTTTCTGAAATGGTGCTGTCGCTACCACTGTTTTCATAGGTGCTTTTTGACCAGGGATTGGAGTGCGTCGGGCATCACAAGGAACACACTTCTTACACCACTCGCGTATGTCTCGGGACATGAAAGGCCAGAAGCAGAGCTGTTGTGCCTGTTGCAGGACTTTTTCGGCTGATAGATGACCAGCAATTAGGTTGCCATGGAGGGACTGAAGGACTTGTTCCCTTAAAGTTTTAGGTACAATGACCTGAAAAATCACCGATTTGGTGACTGGACTAACAATTTCACGACAGAGGAGACCATTGTGTACGGTTAACCTGAAGTATTCTTTCCACAAAGCTCTCTCCTCAGGCGACCGTCTGTTCATCTTCCTATATGATGGTTTGCGGCCTCTGATCTTCCAACTCACAATTTCCTTCAAAACTGAATCCTGTTGCTGCTGCTCTTTGAAACTCGATTCAGCAGTAGCCAACTGCAGAATGAGAGAGGAGGTCCTCCCAGTTTCTTGCTCAACACAGGCGATTGATTTTGGTATATCATGGGTCAGGCCGACCGACTGAACCTGTTCTTTCGGTTCCTGCCTACTTGATAATTGACAGCCGCCATTATCGGACAGTGGTGTGCTAAGATCAGGCTTCTCAGATGAACAGACTGCGTTTTCAAATTCTGAGCCGGATTCTTGTCGACGTGACAGAGCGTCGGCATTTGCGTGACTTTGTCCTTTCCTGTATATGACTGTCCATTCAAATGGATCCAATTCCAGGGCCCAGCGGGCTCGCCGACCAGTGCGATCACTGTCAATAGGGATTTTCCTCAGGCCCAGGAGGGGTTTGTGATCTGTAATGATGAAGAAGGGCTGCTTGTACAAATAGTGGCGGAAATGTCTGACAGCCCACACAATGGCCCAAAGTTCTCTATCATACGAAGACCATTTCTTTTCAGCCTTGGTGAGAACATGGCTGGCATAAGCTACCACTGTTTCTTGAGTCCCTTTTTCCTGGGCAAGGACAGCTCCTATAGCCGATGCAGAGGCGTCTGTGTACAAATGGAACGGCCGGTGAAAATCTGGGAAAGAAACAATAGGCGGATGAGACAGGGCATGTTTCAAATAAGCAAATGCCTCCTGACAATCCGTAGTCCAGTGGTATCCAACATTTTTCTCTGTCAGTCTATGGAGAGGGACTGCATGGTGCGCAAAGTTCTTAATGAACTTCCTATAGTAGGAGCACAATCCTAAAAATGCCCTGACTTCAGTAGGTGAGCATGGGATAGGCCAGTCATGAACACTCTGAACATTCCGTGGATCAGGTTGGACCCCCTCTTTAGATACAATGTGACCCAAAAACTGAACCTCACTCGTAGCAAACGAACATTTGGAAGGATTGAGTTTTAACCCATTGGATTTGAATCTGGAAAAAATTTCCTCCAAATGCTTAAGGTGATCCTTAAAGGTCTGACTGAAAATTAAGACATCATCCAAATACACCAAGCAAGTTTTCCAAGGCAGCCCACGCAGAACCATCTCCATTAACCTCTGAAAAGTTGCTGGGGCATTTGTCAGACCCATGGGCATAACTTTAAAATGGTACAGCCCACTACCTGTGGTGAAAGCGGTTTTTTCACGATCTTCTTTGTCCAATTCAACTTGCCAATACCCCTGCTGCAGGTCTATTGTGGAGAACCAAGCAGATCCTGACAAAGCATCTAATGCATCGTCGACTCTTGGAAGGGGATGAGAGTCTTTTATGGTTACAGCATTTAGTTTCCTGTAATCCAGGCAGAATTGCCATGTGCCATCCCGCTTGCGTACCAAAACTATGGGTGCTGCCCAGGGGCTATAACTCTCTTCAATGACATCTGCTTTTAAGAGTTTTTCCACTTGTTGCTGTATCTCTTGTCTTTGTTCAGGTGTCACACGATACGGCCTCTGTTTGATTGGCATAGCCTCCCCTGTCCGAATCCTATGCCTAATTATTCCGGTCCTACCTCTGTCATCAGAGTTTTTACTGAAAATTTCAGAATACTTAGTAAGCAGCTCTGTTAAGGATTCCACTTGAGCTGTAGACAGGTTAGAATGATCAATTGACACAGCTGGGTCAGTGACACAGGGATCAGATAAAACATTGCAACATTCTCCCTCCAAAACTGTTGTGTCAGTAGAAGAAAGAAAGTGAAACTCACCAAGATGTTGACCTGCATGGAGTTCAATGTCTTCTTCTGTGGTGTTCAGAACTTGCACCAAAGTCAGGCCATTTTGAACCTCACTGAGGGTGTGCGCAACAGCTACATTACTAGCCGGGTTGGGCTCCAGGATACCTGTGTAGTCAGTTGGTACAGGAGATACAGCCGTCGCTCCTGCCACGCACGCTGTGATAATCGTTTCACTCCATGCTGGTAGTTTGGTAGATGCAAGCACCGAAACATTACAACAGGCTGCCGCTTTATGTCCTGTAGGAAGCAGAGGTAGCTCAACATTCCACAAAGACAATTTCTGATTGACTACATCAAGGAGAGCATGGTGTTTTTGTAGGAAGTCCCAGCCAAGGATGACTGGATGATGTGCACCTCTAACAACCTGGAAATCATGTTGCAGTAATTCTTTACCAAGTCTCATGCCTAGCACTAAGACACCTATGGTGTCCAGACACTGCCCCGTGACAGAACGTGCAAGTACCATGGAAGTTTTCATGGGACGTTTCTTTAACATGGGATGCGAATGTCGAAAATCTTCCCCCACAATGGAAATAGTAGAGCCAGTGTCCACGAGGGCAGAGACCTCCACTCCTTCCACAATTGCCAACACATTTGCTGACACCTTGTTATGGGGTTGTGTGTGCTCATCATTTGTATTAAATACTGTCAAATCAGTGCAGTGCGGGTTGAGTGGCGTTGCGTTGTTTCGTCTAGTCCTTGTGCAATAGCACTGTGCACAACCGGTGACAATAAGAGTGTAATGTCCAAATGGCGCCAATATCGAGTGGCAAAGTTCATAAAACTCCACGAAAAGCGCCAAAAATGCAAAATAATGACCCAGCTGCCACCAATGTAAAGTAGGGTTCGTTAGCTTTGCGTGACACACACTCAAAAGGATTAAATAAAAACACCGGAGAGAAACAGCTCGTGAACAGTCGTCTCTTTTTACTCACTCCTTCACTCAGCGCTCAGAAAAACAACACCAACTTGCAATACAGCCAGTCAGAAAGCAGGAAGATGAACAGTGAAGTAAATCAAGATTTTTAACCAGAACACAGATTCCAGACTTTAACCCACTGTCTCCCATTTATATATAACATATATATATTTAACCTTACACTACCAAATGTTTGGAGTTCTTGGAGACATTATTCTTCTCAGAGGGTAAGAAATGTATATCAATGCATAACAAATGCATATCTATGTGCATTGAGCATATCAATTCAATTTGACTTTATGTTGGTTTGAAAAAGCCAGATCATTGGGGAAAATTGACACAGACACAAACACTTAAAGGAGTCACGGTGTTCATTTGTTTCTTTTAATGGCAGCAGTGAATATATTAACTGAACAATTATTTGAACTGTACATTAAACTAAACATTGGAACATTTATTTTTATGTAATTTATCCACAAAGTGTGCAGCTTTTGTCACTACAGTGTATCTTTATGGGCTTCTGGAAGAACATTTCCAGAGCCTCTTGATATGGGAAGTCAGAAACTTCTGGCCCATTTATTGAGATCCGCATGCATGCTGCGAGATGGTCTCCTTGCAGCCTAGTACGGATGTTTGTCTTGACCTGCAAATGCATTAACTGTTAAATGTGATAACTTAACATATAGCTAAAAGCAGCAAATCCTATTTTGTAAGTTTGTATTACCCTGTTCATGGTTGAGAAGTCCCTTTCACAGTTTACACTACTGACTGGGACCGTCAGAGCAATAGAAGCCAGCAGGCTGTTAGACTGAGCAGACAGTCAGAACAAATATGTGTGTGATTGAGCATTAAGGCCTATATTATTTTATTTTTTTAGTTCTTTGAATTAGTTAATTATATTACTTTAAGTCGCGAACGACCCATCACTAGTGACTGGACTTTTATGGGTTAAGAATCAGGCCATGATTAAAAACTGAAAATCATGTTCTGAAAGGTTGAAACTAAGTGTTCGAAAGCTCAAAATCTTACAAAAAACAGTTTTTCAAGATCGAAAAATAAGATTTGCAAGCTTGCAAAGTGGTAAAAAAAAAAAAATCTCTGCAAACATAATTTTGTTTTGAGTTCCCCTTCTGTCACTCTCTCGACCCAGTGTCGAAGGAAGTGACACAAGGGGTCTTCTCGGACGCCGAATCATACCTCTGAACCTGATAAAAGGCCAATGTCAAATTGGCAGACAGAATTTGCATGCCCCGCCCCGGACATACGGGTATAAGGGGAACCGGGGCAGCGAATGCCAGTCAGAATTTTTCTTCGGAGCCTAATGGTTGTACCGCAAGCAGCTGAAACAAACACCTGTTTCACTCACCTCTACCAGCGAGAAGCATTGCTGTTGGATCCGCATGGCGCATTTTCCAGCTGGCGTCTCTCTCTCTGCACGCTGTGCAGTCCACGCCCCTGGGCGCTTCGACAGCGCTTCTTTCTGTTTGAAAGAGTGTTTCTCCTCCTAAAAGAGTATATTTTCTCTAAAAGAGTTTGAGTTCCCACTCATAAAAGAGCAATACACAGCAGGCATTGAACGTCCTTTTCAGGACTCGTCTTTTTAAAGATGTCTTTCCGCCTCTGTGTAGTTCCTGGATGTGGTCGATTTCTCTCCACTTCTGACGATCATAAAAAGCTGTCTCGTGTGCCTGGGCTGCGATCACACGCAAGCAGCGTTTTATGAATGGTTCATGTTCTCAGTGCGAGAATATAACCATTGCAACATTGCGATCGCGCTTTCTTTTGTCATGAGAGAAAGCCACTTCAGCCGCCCCCGCGTTGTTCCTTCTTCCCACGGGATTGAGGTCGACCCGGCTGGCGATGAAGGCGATTTGGGGATGACCACGGGCTCGGTTTCGCCAGGTAAATCCCCACGAACCACCCGCCCCCCAGCACGCTTGTTTGCTTCCGTCCGAGCACGGGAAGAGTGCGGCTCGCTTCCCCGCCAGCCGGCATTTTCCCTTGAGCTCCCGGAATTGGATGACGACATCGCCGCTGCATCGGAGAGCGTCACAGCGGCGTCTGATGGTGATGGCTCGCCTGGGCTGCCATCTCCGGGTCTGCTCGCCCAGTCTGAGGCTGATTTTCAGATGTCCGCTATGCTTTCCCGGGCCGCCGCGAGCGCCAGGCTGGACTGGAGATCTCCGCCCCCCTCTCGGCTACTTGATCGGTTCCTCGGGTAACGGCGCCGCTTATAGCCACGCCCCCCCCCCCCCCCCCCCCCGGTTCCGTCGTTCCCGGAAGTGCATGACGAGCCAACGCGGTCAGAACCGCCCACCGCTTGTCCGCTCTCACTACCCTGGATGGGGGAACACCGCCACCTGGCGGGACTGAACGGTACTACTCTCCAGAGCCGTAGAATGACGTCATTACTGACCTCAAAAGTCTACAGCACCACTGGACAGGCCGCCTCCGCCCTGCAAGACCTGCACCTGGGTAGTTCCAACCCCGATGTGCTACAGTAACTGTGCTCTGCTCCAACCTCGCTCTTAGAGCTACGAATGTCACGGCGCAGGCACTCGGGTGGACGATGGCCACACTCGTGGTCCAGGAGCGCCACCTCTAGCTGAACACAGTCGAGATGCATGGCGCTGACAAGTCACGATTTCTCAACGCCCCCGCCTCCCAGCTCGGCCTCTTCGGCGACACCATCGACGACTTTGCCCAGCAGTTCTCGGTGGTGAGGAAGCAGACGGGGACAGTTTCTCACATCATGCCGCGGCACCACCCAGTCAGTGCGCCCACGCCCTGCCTGCTTGCCGAGGGCATCCCCCCCTGCGACGAGAAAGCAACAACAGGTAGCGCCGCAACCTGGGCCCAGCTCTCAGCCCCAGCGTCGAGCACCTCGCAGGAGGCATACGCCCACCGTCTCCAGGACCCCCTCTCGGACCAGAAATGCTCCGAAGCACTCCTGAGATGGACGCCCCAGGCAGTTGGACGGCCAGGCATATCAGTACAAGGTCCTCCCCTTCGGCCTGTCCCTGTCCCCTCGCGTCTTCACCAAGGTCGCAGAGGCCGCTCTTGCCCCCCTAAGGGAAGTGGGCATCCGCATACTCAACGACTGGCTTATTCTGGCCAACTCGCGAGAGTTACTATACGCTCACAGGGACCAGGTGGTCAGGCACCTCAGCCGTCTAGGGCTTCAGGCCAACTGGGAAAAGAGCAAGCTTGCCCCGGTTCAGAGCATCTCTTTTCTCGGTATGGAGTTAGACTCGGTCTCAATGACAGCGCGTCTCACCAACGACCGCGCTCAGTCAGTGTCAGTCAAGCCTGGCACAGTGGTCCCTCTAAAACAATTCCAGAGGCTCCTGGGGCATATGGCATCCTCAGCCGCGGTCGCGCCGCTCGGGTTGATGCATATGAGACCACTACAGCACTGGCTACAGACTCGAGTCCTGAGATGGGCATGGCGCCACAGCACGCATCGTGTGGCAATCACCCCCGCCTGCCGTCAGACTTTCAACCCGTGGACAGACCTCTGCTTCCTGCGGGCTGGCGTTCCCTTGCAGCAGGTGTCCAGACGCGTTGTGGTAACCACAGACGCCTCTCGACTGGGTTGGGGCGCCGTGTGCAATGGGCACGCTGCTGCGGGCACCTGGAAAGGTCCCCAGCAGCGTTGGCACATCAATTGCCTAGAGTTGATGGCTGTTATTCTTGCTCTACGGAGGTTTATTCCACTTATCCGAGGCAAGCATGTTCTGATTCGTTCAGACAGCACCGCGACGGTAGCGTACATAAATCGCCAGGGCGGCATGCGCTCTCGTCATATGTCACAACTCGCCCTCCATCTCCTCCTCTGGAGTCAGCCGCGACTCAGGTCGCTGCTCGCCACTCACATCCCTGGCAACCGCAACACGACAGCGGACGCGCTGTCGCGACAGGTTTCGCCCAGCGGGGAGTGGAGGCTCCACCCCCAGGTGGTCCAGCTCATTTGGGACAGATTCGGCAAGGCACAGGTAGACCTCTTTGCCTCCCAGGACAACTCCCATTGCCCGCTCTGGTATTCCTTGAAGGACGCTCACCTTGGGACAGATGCGCTGGCACACAGCTGGCCCCGGGGGCTGCGCAAGTACGCATTTCCCCCAATGAGCCTTCTTGCATCGGTGCTGTGCAAGATCAGGGAGGACGAGGAGCAGGTCGCCTTGGTGGCCCCTTACTGGCCCACCCGCACCTGGTTTTCGGAACTCATGCTCCTCACGACAGCCCCTCCCTGGAAAATCCCCCTGAGGAAAGACCTTCTTTCTCAGGGACGGGGGACCCTCTGGCATCCGCGCCCAGACCTCTGGAATCATTTGAGCAGCTTGATTCAGTCGAGCTCAAGGCCCTCTCCTTGAAGACGGCCCTCCTGATCGCGTTAGCCTCAATCAAGAGGGTAGGAGACCTGCAAGCGTTCTCTGTCAGCGACTCTTGCCTGGAGTTCGGTCCAGCACTTTCTCACGTTATCATGAGACCCCGACCGGGCTACGTGCCCAAGGTTCCCACGACCCCTTTCAGGGACCAGGACGTGAACCTGCAAGCACTGCCTCGGGAGGAGGCAGACCCAGCCCTTTCGTTGCTGTGTCCGGTGCGTGCTTTGCGTACCTATGTGGACCACACGCAGAGCTTTAGATACTCTGAGCAGCTCTTTGTCTGCTTTGGCGGATGGTGGAAAGGGAACGCCGTCTCCAAACAGAGGCTAGCCCACTGGGTCGTTGATGCTATTGCCTTAGCCTATCACGCGCAGGGCGTGCCCGCCCCCTGCAGGTCCGAGCACACTCCACTAGAAGTGTGGCGTCCTCGTGGGCACTAAGCCACGGCACCTCCCTAGCAGACATCTGCAGAGCAGCGGGCTGGGCAACACCCAATACCTTTGCCAGATTTTACAATCTAAGGGTTGAGTCGGTCTCGTTCCGTGTTTTGTCAGGTCCGAGCCGGTAGAACTCGGTAACGCGGCACTACCGACCGGGTGTTCCGCTTGCATCTTGCGCCCTTCACCAATGTGATCCAGTGCGCCTTCTATCCCAGGTCAGCCACTGAGTGTCGCTGCCTGGATACTTTTTCCTCCCAAGCCCTCTGGCCCGCAAATTCAGCAGAGCAACTCGCGGCCAGACCCAGTACGAGTCTTAGGGCTCTGTACTGGGGTCGGGCTCCACGAGCATAGTTCCCTCTTCAGGCTAACTCCCCGTGATGTATTCTCCATGGTACGGTCCCCCTCTCAGCGGACCCGTGTTTCCCTCGGGCAGCCCCGCTGCCTCGGCCCCGTGTCTGTAGAGTCCCTCTTTCATTAGGCTGGACCTACCACCGCGCCGTCTCCCATGTCCGGCTTCACAACCCTCGTGGTGTATTTGCCATACATTACCTCCCCCTGACTGGGCAGGGTATGGCCTCTGCAGGGTCTTCCCCCTCCTGAAAGAATAGGAATTCTGCAGGCCAGACAACTACCTTGCCTCCGGTTCTGCCTCAGCGCCCGGCACACCGGCGCCGACGAGTTTTGAAGACGCCTCCTTAGGCCTCTTCCTCAGTCTCTAAGCCGCCCCCTGCCGGGTGCGTGGAGCAGAGTTAATACTTCGAGTCTTCTCTCAGCACCGCCCAGGCTCTCCTGCTCCCCCCCCGGGGATTGACCGCCTTCCCCGACATAGGTTGGGCCCCAGCCGCTCTACATCCTATGTGAGAGACATAGTGAGAGAGAAGGCCGCTGCTGTTGGGCTTGCTCCCATGCTAGCATGTAATACCTTTTTCCCCCAGGGGTGCGGGAAAACCTAAGGTGGATATGCTAAAACTCTTTGAGGGGGCGTTGGGAAGGGCGACGTGCATTCGGTTCAGGTGCCTCTAACACGCAATAGCCTGCTTTGCCCATGCTCCGACAGTCACGTCACATGGTCAGTGTATGGCGTTTTTATATGGACCCCTTGTGTCACTTCCTTCGACACTGGGTCGAGAGAGTGACAGAAGGGGAACGTCTCGGTTACTGTTGTAACCTCCGTTCCCCGAGGGAGGGAACGAGACGTAGTGTCCCTCCTGCCACGGCACTAGACCTAGCACTGTAAATGGCCGTGCTTCATCCTTCGGCTCCTCAGTGCAAAATCCTGACTGGCATTCGCTGCCCCGGTTCCCCCGGTTCCGGGGCGGGGCATGCAAATTCTGTCTGCCAACTTGACATTGGCCTTTTCTCAGGTTCAGAGGTACGATTCGGTGTCCGAGAAGACCCCTTGTGTCACTTCCTTCGACACTACGTCTCGTTCCCTCCCTCAGGGAACGGAGGTTACAACAGTAACCGAGACGTTTTCCTTCTTCAGAAGTGCAACACTCTTTTTTACAGTGTTGCGCAATAATTTTTTCAGAGTTTCGAATTTGTCAGTGTTCTCCCAGTGTATTAGTTTGTCAGTGTTCTCCCACTGTATTAGTTTGTCAGTGTTCTCCCACTGTATTAGTTTGTTTTCCTTATTTGAAACCTTGTAAATAGTGATCTGAAAACTGGTGTGCGAATAGGTGAAACAAGTTTTGAAACTCTGAAAACAGAGTTTCGAAAGGGCGAAAATTATTACATTACATTTGCAATCCTAATGCAGACTATTTTTTCAGAGCTGAGTCTACAACACACACTTTGCCGAGATACGCCCACACTGAGGTTGCGACTCACGTGATTTGTGGCAGCGTTGTCATGCAGCTCTGCTCTGAAACTCTGAAATTCAGACTGAGCGAAAATGAAGCTTCGCAACCTCGCAATTTAAAAAAAAAAAAAAAGCCTGGAGGG
This sequence comes from Moxostoma hubbsi, assembly GCA_032164185.1. NCBI lineage: Eukaryota > Metazoa > Chordata > Actinopteri > Cypriniformes > Catostomidae > Moxostoma > Moxostoma hubbsi. The sequence continues at coordinate 41,408,216 of JAVLUX010000007.1, forward strand.
CGGAGGTCCTTCTGCTCTTGGCCAATGCTTTGCTGCCTGCTGATGTACAGTCCAATCACAAGTCGTATTGACTGGAAAGGGTGGGATTGACCGACTGCTCCGCCAATGACGAAAGCGCACAGGATACGCAAACTAGTCACAATCGTTTGTGCTTCGTTTGTGCTGCTTCGGTTTTTTAGATATTAAAAGAATATTTATAGGTCAATCTGAGGTCAGTCAGTCCCCCACATGCTCCAAATTCATCCAAAATAGTCTTGTTTGTTTGTGCTTCGTTTGTGCTGGTTTGTGCCGGTAAAAGTTTCGTTTTGCGAATGTCTTTTTTTAACAACACAGTTCAAGAAAGAAGGTAAGATCCAAATGGCAAACCAAATCACATAAATAGTTGAATTCACTTAACTGTTACCGATCCACTGTTCGTTTTCAACTTGTAACGGGACACAGCGGATCACAGGATGAGTGGAATGGAACACAAACTCAAAGGTAAGTGTTTTAACTTGTTACTGTATGTAGTTATGTGAATAACAATAGTAATATTAACATTGTCATAAATATAGGCACCTTAATCTGTTTGCTGTAGCTCTGTGTTTATACACACATTGGCTGTGTGTGTGTGTGCAGTACAGGTCAAAAGTTTGGAAACATTAAGATTTTTAAATGTTTTGAAAGAAGTCTCGTAATCTCACCAAGGCTGTATTTATTTGCTAAAAAAATAATAAAGTAAAAACAGTAATATTGTGAAACAATACACATTAAAATAGCTTTAGTTTTAATGTAATTTAAAATGTAATTTTATTTCTGTGACGTCAAAGCTGAATTTTCAGCATCATTACTCCAGTGTTCAATGGATTTTTTTGTTTGTTTTTCATTTCGTTTTTGTTTTGTCTTTCCTATTTGTAGTCTATATATGCTCAGTTTTATATGTGTTGGATACAATATGGTCCAAAAAACATCCAGTCTTCAATGTCACATGATCCTTCAGAAATCATAGAAAAATGTTGATTTTGAGCTATTATCATTATTATTGGTGCTCGATTATTAAGAATTGTTCTTATTTTTTTATCAATGTTTAAAATAATTTTTGCATGCTTAATATTTTTGTGGAAAATTTGATGAATAGAAAGGTAAAAATAGCAGCATTTATTTGAAATAGAAATCTTTTTACCGATATAAATGTCTTATACTTTCTCTTTTGATCAATTTAATTTGTCCTTGCTGAATAAAAGTATATATATATATATATATTAGCACAACTGTTTTCAACTGATAATAATAATGAATTTTATTGAGCAGCATATTAGAATGATTTCTGAAAGATCATGTGACACTGAAGTAATGATGCTGAAACTTCAGCTTTGATCACAGGAATAAAATAAAGACAAATAACATATTCAGATAGAAAACAACTGTTTTACATTGGAATCATATTTCACACTATTAGTGTTGTACTGAAATTTAAATCAAATAAATGCAGCCTTGGTGAGCAGAAGAGACTTCTTTCAGAAACATAAAAAAATCTGAATGTTTTCAAACTTTTGAATACTTGTTTGTGTATATATATATATATATATATATATATATATATATATATGTATATGTGTGGGTGTGTGTGTGTGTGTGTGTGTGTGTGTGTGTGTATGTGGAAACCTGTGACTCAATGAATTAAGTAGCCAAAATGATTTTACTTTTGAAATTGAATTACTGTGTGAATTACTGTTGAATTACTGTGTCACTCCACTTCTCAGGTTGTCATACATCTCCCAGACACATGGAGACCTCCTGCAGTAGGCCACATAATGTCCAAGAGCATCCTGAGTTAAGGCTCTTTTGAAGGCAATGATTGTCCTTAAAGCAAATCTCTCTCCTTGGAGCATCAGATTGGAGGGACATTCACACAAAGGAAATTCTGTGGAGTTGCTTCCCAGGTCAGTGTCAATCAGACACCAGGTCAGAAGTTATCCCAGACTGTAACTGAGCACTTTTCCTGAGGTATCTGTCTTGAATGATGAGGGACACTGTGACAGACAAGGGTAAGGCCTTCTTCCACCGTGGCCTGAAATGAGCCATGCCAGAAGCCTGCAGTACAGCAACAGAAGTACAGCAGGTTAACATCAGCAGTGAAACAATGGGAACCTTGTCGCCTAATTCTAAATCATTTCTCTCTTACTTTGCTTTGTGCAGGGTGGCCAAATTAGGCAGATGACTTGGCTCAGGATCTCCAAAATCCATCAGCTTTGTTGCCTCTGATGCCCTCCATACATGGGGATCCATTCTACCCTCACACAGTTCTTTGGCTATCTGCACACGCAAGTTACCAGACATCACACGCTTGGAACAGCCAGTGTGCAGGGAGTCATCAGTGTTTTTAATTAAACACTTGAGCCCTGTTGGGCTGTTCATTTCAGGCGCTTTGTCAAATTTTTGTGAATGTGGCCACGACACTCCTTACAGTTGCCTCTGATTTCTATGTATTTCTCTGTGGCTGTTGGATAGGCCTCGGCTCTTTTAAAGGGAAATGTGCAGGGGCATTTCACTTCTTGCAATATCTGATTATTTATCACATGTGTCCAGATGCCAGGCTTCAAAATTGTGTATTCCCTTTTTGATATTTTAGAGAACTTGTTGTATTTAACCATTTCAGGCATGAATTCAATCCATTCCTGAAATGGAACTTCAAGATCAAAAGTTTTTTGGTCTGGATGAAAGGGACCCTGGCTCAAAATCAGTGTCATCATTACTGCCATTTGTTTCATGAGTAAACCCTAAAGCATTCCAGATGTTGTGTATATTTAATTTAACAAAAGTGTATAGAGCCTTTGCAGTGATCTTGTTTTCTAGCTGCTTACTAAGCTCTGTCCAGATGCTCTGATTAGGAGTAGTTAGGATTTTGATTAGGATTTTGGACTTATTTTTTGATGAACACCAAAATGGTGTTCTGTGAAAATGGAAACTCTGTCAACTGCTGGTTTCTTGGACATCAGGTATAAGCTAAACATAATTACCCACTTAAATAATCCTGACTCAAAAATGTCATGTTCAGTATAAACTTGTTTTCATTACTGTAATGGTCTGACTATAAGTATAATATAGTAATAATGTATAAGGATAATGTATCTTATATTAGGACCAATATGGTAATGTTGAACCCAAGATGCACAATGTATTCAAAAAACTAACATGGGTCACATGTAAAACCTTAGCATGTATTTGTATTAGCAATGAGTATTCTGTTCAATAAACATTGACAATCTTAGCTCTCTTGAATTGTGTACAATTGTTCTTGAAGTTATTAATAAATACTATTGTAACTGGCAGTGTTAAAACATTGTACAGAAATGTAATTTAGTAACTACTTTTTCCCTAGTAACTCTATACTAATTTCCACAAGAGCATCTTGAACAGAAGTGTCACTTGACATAGTGGTGGCAGTGAAGTGTAGCAGATGATACTCCGTGTAAATAAATAAAAAGTTCAATCAGGAAACACCAGTAAATGAAGTAAAGATAATCTTTTATTGAACAAATTATGTGATTAGTCTTGACACAAATTCTTCTACAATTCGACTCTAAAAGTGTGTTCACATCGAGGAGATTTGCGCTTTTGATATTGTGTCCAGAGCTGAAAGTGAGTGACAGAGAGAGTCCGACAGACACCAGATGAATAATGAGCTGCTGCTGTCTGAACACCAATATATTTTTAATAAACACCATAGCGACTACAAAAACATTGATAAGGAGTTGCTGTTGTATTAAAACATCTTCATCCAACATTTTGCCAAGAGATTTAAATGACAAACCCAAAATAAAATGCTCACTGCTCATAAATCGTACTGTCTACACACAAAACAAGATAGATCTATTTTAGAAATATATAATATATATATATTTTAGTAGCAGTCTCGGTCATTCTGATTACTACATACTGTATTAGTTTGTCAGTGTTCTCCCAGTGTATTAGTTTGTCAGTGTTCTCCCAGTGTATTAGTTTGTCAGTGTTCTCCCAGTGTATTAGTTTGTCAGTGTTCTCCCACTGTATTCGTTTGTCAGTGTTCTCCCAGTGTATTAGTTTGTCAGTGTTCTCCCAGTGTATTAGTTTGTCACTGTTCTCCCAGTGTATTAGTTTGTCACTGTTCTCCCAGTGTATTAGTTTGTCAGTGTTCTCCCAGTGTATTAGTTTGTCACTGTTCTCCCAGTGTATTAGTTTGTCACTGTTCTCCCAGTGTATTAGTTTGTCACTGTTCTCCCAGTGTATTAGTTTGTCAGTGTTCTCCCAGTGTATTAGTTTGTCAGTGTTCTCCCACTGTATTAGTCTGTCAGTGTTCTCCCAGTGTATTAGTTTGTCAGTGTTCTCCCAGTGTATTAGTTTGTCAGTGTTCTCCCAGTGTATTAGTTTGTCACTGTTCTCCCAGTGTATTAGTTTGTCAGTGTTCTCCCAGTGTATTAGTTTGTCAGTGTTCTCCCAGTGTATTAGTCTGTCAGTGTTCTCCCAGTGTATTAGTCTGTCAGTGTTCTCCCAGTGTATTAGTCTGTCAGTGTTCTCCCAGTGTATTAGTTTGTCAGTGTTCTCCCAGTGTATTAGTTTGTCAGTGTTCTCCCGGTGTATTAGTTTGTCACTGTTCTCCCAGTGTATTAGTTTGTCAGTGTTCTCCCGGTGTATTAGTTTGTCAGTGTTCTCCCAGTGTATTAGTTTGTCAGTGTTCTCCCAGTGTATTAGTCTGTCAGTGTTCTCCCAGTGTATTAGTCTGTCAGTGTTCTCCCAGTGTATTAGTTTGTCAGTGTTCTCCCAGTGTATTAGTTTGTCACTGTTCTCCCAGTGTATTAGTTTGTCAGTGTTCTCCCAGTGTATTAGTTTGTCAGTGTTCTCCCAGTGTATTAGTTTGTCACTGATCTCCCAGTGTATTAGTTTGTCAGTGTTCTCCCAGTGTATTAGTTTGTCAGTGTTCTCCCAGTGTATTAGTTTGTCACTGTTCTCCCAGTGTATTAGTTTGTCACTGTTCTCCCAGTGTATTAGTTTGTCACTGTTCTCCCACTGTATTAGTTTGTCAGTGTTCTCCCAGTGTATTAGTCTGTCACTGTTCTCCCACTGTATTAGTTTGTCAGTGTTCTCCCAGTGTATTAGTTTGTCAGTGTTCTCCCAGTGTATTAGTTTGTCAGTGTTCTCCCAGTGTATTAGTTTGTCACTGTTCTCCCAGTGTATTAGTTTGTCAGTGTTCTCCCACTGTATTAGTTTGTCAGTGTTCTCCCACTGTATTAGTCTGTCACTGTTCTCCCACTGTATTAGTTTGTCACTGTTCTCCCAGTGTATTAGTTTGTCAGTGTTCTCCCAGTGTATTAGTTTGTCAGTGTTCTCCCACTGTATTAGTTTGTCACTGTTCTCCCACTGTATTAGTTTGTCAGTGTTCTCCCACTGTATTAGTTTGTCAGTGTTCTCCCTGTGTATTAGTTTGTCAGTGTTCTCCCACTGTATTAGTTTGTCAGTGTTCTCCCACTGTATTAGTTTGTCAGTGTTCTCCCACTGTATTAGTCTGTCACTGTTCTCCCACTGTATTAGTTTGTCACTGTTCTCCCACTGTATTAGTTTGTCAGTGTTTGACATATATATATATGATCTTTCAGGTTGTGGATAAATATGAATTTAAATATATAAAAATATATATATTTAATAAGAATACACATGGATTTATTATATACATTTAAATATGTGGATTTTAGGTAATTTATTTTACATTTAGATGCATTTACAGGATATAAGTATATTATATCATCTTGCATGAAACCAGTCATCTGCTTGACTCAAGCATTGTCTGTGTTTGTTGTTGCAGGATACAAATTTTGTGAAGTGAACTTTAACTGATATCTCATGCTCAGTTATTAGGGAGCAGTGAACACTGTGTAGGGACCCTGCAAATTGGAACGCAACTATAATGTATGATGTTTGCATTTACGAGAGGAAACATTTGACTTTGTAACTCTTCAGGCTGAAACCGATCTAAACTGTGCAATTTCCAGTCTGTCACTGGCATGCCAAGTTTCAAAACATGCAAAAAATATGTATAGGATAGTAAAAGGAACCAATGTAAATTAGTGTTAATATTTATTCATTGCCCTTATTTATACACTTCCTAAATATGTGTATTATTATTTACATACATTTTTAGATAAAAGGCTACTATTTTGTATATTTAGCCTAGAGATTGTATTGTATCTTATTGTATTTTATTGGAACGGTAAATTGTTACCGCTGACTGTTACGTGATACAAAAAGAGTTTGAACGTCAACCTTGTCAAGATAACGCATGGCCTTTCAACACTTCTGTTTACAAATTTGAAGGCTGCTTATTGGATCAGTAAAGGTGAATGTCATATTATGTGAATATACATTGCTTTTTGGAGAGCTTACTCTAAGTATTGCATTAAGAGCAGGTGGTTCAACCAAATTAAGCACTGAATTAGTTACAAACTAACTAGTAGTCACTAAGCCCAGAGTTTGAACTTCATGCCCCAACTTAAAAGAGACCTTTTGCACAGCTGGTGCAACCTTACCCTGGAGGTTACTCCTCTGGATGCACAAGTAGTGCCTGCCTTCCCTTTGTGCCACAGCTCTCCAGGACTCTGAATGATGGGACCCTCCCAGAAGTAGATAGAGTACACTTCTTAAATGAATACAACTCTTGTAATCTGGGCCCAACATACAATTTAGATACTAAGAGATGTTGGCATGATGTTTACATTTACATTTATGCATTTGCGACTTACAGTGCACTTATTACAGGGACAATCCCCCCAGAGCAACCTGGAGTTAAGTGCCTTGCTCAAGGACACAATGGTGGTGACCAGCAACCTTCTGATTACATGTTATGTGCTTTAGCCCACTACACCACCACCACTCCATGTTTCTGAAAGTTCTGAATGCAGACCCACCGACAAGCATCATCTCTGATCAAACATTTTTGCATCAGCTCCAGGTTATTTACCTTCCCTTGTGGTGTGACTGGAAGCGTGTTGCATCAGCAGCATAGGACACCATCACACTGGAAATTGAAGATCAAGTAAAGCACATTGCATTTGGGGATACAGTACCCAGCGCAGTATATGCACTGTTTTCTAGAAATCTTGACAAATGTACTGTAGTAGGTCATCTCAATACTATGCACGATATAGGTACTATATACTGCAGAAATAGTAGGATGGCTAGCCAAAATGTCTTTGATAGATTTCAGTTTTGTTTTAGAGCTAGCCACAGCACCCTCAGGGTATATAATGATTTATTGCCAGCAATGGATATTGGTATTGTGTTAACCTTATTGGATCTTTAGGCTGCTTTTTTGTTATACTGCTGGTTGCCTAAACTGTCTAAGACAGAGGCCTGGCACTCAGGGCATTATGCTTTACTTCTACCTGAATGATACAAAGTGTTCCTGTAGCTCATCTGGTATTGCTTGGTGATAGCAATGCCAAGATCATGGGTTTGAATCCCATGAATCACACAAACTGGTACACTTGAATGTTCTGTTAAGTCGCTCTGGATAAAAGTGTCAGGCCAAATGTGAATCGTCCACATCATGTATACAAGTTATTTTTTGGTACCAACAATATCATTTCTTGTACTTTTTATTGTATTTCAATTGTTATACGGATGTTATACAGCTGTACTGTCTACTAAGCATCCATGACATCATTTTTGATTGATCGATCACTGTCTGGTCTGCCATATTGTTCATTCAACAGAATTTCAAAATGTCCTACTGGCACAATAAAGATTCAGTGAGATCATGTGTGTCACTTCCCAAAAACACTTTTGTCTTATGGTTCATTTTTCTATTTCTATTGTGCTATTGCCTGTTTAATTATCTGAACAGATAATGTGAGTTTCAATTGCAGATTTTATTATTTTATTTTTTAAGATATTTGCAATAATCAAATTATGACAAGTTCACTTTTTAAAAATTAATTACATGCATTTGTAAAATGTCAAACTAGAGTACATGCAGAACTGAAGCAGAGCTTCATTCATGTCTTCAGGAAAGGAAAGAGGTTTCAATAATGCATTTGCCTACTTGTGGTTTGTAGTTACAGTGCACATTAGAAAATGGACTGTGTGCCCACAAGTAGGCACAAGTTTATTGTCTTCAGTGATCATACTACCCACAGCAACAGCTAGACTATACTAAGTTGGCAATCATTCATAAAATAATCTATATTCAATTAAAACCAATAAAAGTTAACTTTTCTTTCTCGCTTTTGACATGTTCTTATTTCTGTGCAAAGACTCGTTGAAAACCACATCCTCTTTTCTAACCAAAGTGGGGCATTTTTACCATCTTTTTAAGTGTGCGCTGAGGTAGTGATATCAGAAAACCAAAAGATAATCAAATCATTCACAGTCTCAATATGATGTATTTTATAAAAGGAGTTATGGACAGTATAGTCTGATAGATTTACAGTATGCTTCACGTATCAGTCAAAACGCAGTGGGACAGGTCACTGTAGTTTTCTGTGGAACTTGTCCAAATGTTGCACAACAACACTGAGAAGTTTTAGTCAATTGCACTGAATTTGCTGAAGGTGCATAGACCTTATTGTATCTGCTGGTATTATATTTAGGGGCCAAGCACCAAAGGTCCTGTAGCACCCACATGCCAAAGTGCCCTTGGGCTAGACATTGAACCCCAAGATGATCCCAATGGCAGGCTAGCACCTTGCATGGCAGCTCTGATGTCACTGATGTATGAGTGTGTGAATGGGTAAATGAGACCCGGTGTAACATGCTTTTTAGAACCACTAAGGTTAAAAGGTGCTATATAAGTGCAAACCATTTGCATTTTTCACGAGTACAGGAAACAAAATATTAGCCTGGTGTTGATGGTATTGTTTCAAACTTTTTACATTTCAAATAATATTGAACTGGATGAATATCTGATGCTAAATAGATGACAAATGTTCCAATGTGTTGATTCATGTTCTTTACCTGCACAGCTATAATGGACAATTCCAGCAAGTGGGTGGAATAATGTGACTGTAGGTCATTTATATGGTTGAGCACCAGGAAATACACATACATGTGGCAATGAGAGCTGCTCTCAATTATTCTTTTTGGAGTCAAAAATTTTAAGGAATAATTGCTCTATAGCATAGCCTACTCATTTGGCCCAAGGGAGAGGAGGCCCACCCATAACAATTACAGTGCACCCGGAAAGTATTCACAGCGCTTCACTTTTCCACATTTTAATATGTTACAGCCTTATTTCAAAATGGATTAAATTCATTATTTTCAAATAATATTGTAAGTATTCACAGTCTTTGCTCAATACTTTGTTGAAGTCAAGGATATTCACAGAGTTGTCCCGTAGCCACTCCTTTGTTATCTTGGCTGTGTGCTTAGGGTTGATGTCCTGTTGGAAGATGAACCTTCACCCCAATCTGAGGTCCAGAGTGCTCTGGAGCAGGTTTTCATCAAGGATGTCTCTGTACATTGCTGCACTCATCTTTCCCTCGATCCTGACTAGTCTCCCAGTTCCTGCAACTGAAAAACATCCCCACAGCATGATGCTGCCACCACCATGCTTCACTCTAGGGGTGGTATTGGCCAGGTGATGAGTGGTGCCTGGTTTCCTCCAGATATAAGGTTTGTCATTCAGGCCAAAGAGTTCAATCTTTGTTTCGTCAGACCAGAGAATTTTGTTTCTCATGGTCTTAGAGTCCTTCAGGTGCCTTTTGGCCAACTCCAGGTGGGCTGTCATGTGCCTTTTACTGAGGAGTGGCTTCCGTCTGGCCACTCTACCATACAGGCCTGATTGTGGAGTGCTGCAGAGATGGTTGTTCTTCTGGAAGGTTCTCCTCTCTCCACAGAGAAACACTTGAGCTCTGTCAGAGTGACCATCGGGTTCTTGGTCACCTCCCTGACTAAGGCCCTTCTCCCCCAATAGCTCAGTTTGGCCAGATGGCCAGCTCTAGGAAGAGTCCTGGTGGTTCCAAACTTCTTCCATTGAAAGATGATGGAGGCTACTGTGCTCATTGGGACCTCCAATGCTGCAGAACTTTTTCTGTACCCTTCCCCAGGTCTGTGCCTCGATAAAATTCTGTCTCGGAGGTCTACAGACAATTCCTTGGACTTCATGGCTTGGTTTGTGCTCTGACATGCACTGTTAACTGTGGGACCTTATATAGACAGGTGTGTGCCTTTCCAAATCATGTCCAATCAACTGAATTTACCACAGGTGAACTCCAATCAAGTTGTAGAAACATCTCAAGGATGACTAGTGGAAACAGGATGCACCTGAGCTCAATTTTGAGTGTCATGGCAAAGGCTGTGAATACTTATGTACATGTGATTTTTTTTTTCTTTTTTTCTTTTTAATAAATTTGCAAAAATTTCAAACAAACTTCTTTCATGTTGTCATTATGGGGTATTGTTTGTAGAATTTTGAGGAAAATAATTAATTTAATTATAGATAGAATAAGGCTGTAACATAACAAAATGTGGAAAAAGTGAAGCGCTGTGAATACTTTCCGGATGCACTGTATGTCCCAGGCACTGTGAATTTTAGCGATGACTCTGTCAAGAATTAAAAGCATCAATTTATAAATAATATATAAAATGTTAAAACAGCTCTTTTTATGATCTCATGGAAGTATTATTCAAAATGAAATTGAAGAAAACTAAAAGGTTTCAAAATTATACTTCATGAGCAACACGGAGGCTCTGTGCATGCTATTAAGGAAACCTTGTTGGAAACCAACTTGACTCAATAATCACCACTTCAGTTTATTGTTTGTTTTGTTTACAGTTTTTTGTTTTTTTGTCTTGGATGTTGTCTGCCTTATTGTATATGACAGACAAACACATTTGGACATTGGTTATGCAATTACACACTGAAAACCGGACTTCAAATTCCTCAATGCCAACCTGCTGTTTACAAACACGCCAGCGGAGCCCTTTGTCTGGGCTGCCCGGCCGCGGAAACACAGAAGGAAAAGGGGAAAAAGAGCCGTTCTCATCAGAGTAAGAGCAAATCGACATCCGCTACCCAGTATACTACTGGCAAATGTTCAGTCTCTGGACAACAAGCTCTGCGAGCTGAGAGCGTGGATCTCTCTCCAACGAGAGATGAGGGACTGCTGCGTTACCTGCCTTACAGAAACTTGGATGTCTGCGGAGATTCCAGACACGGCCATCGAACCCGCAGGGTTCTCCGTTCACTGAGCGGACAGAGCGAAAGACCTCTCAGGTAAAAGCAGAGGTGGTGCTGTATGTTTTATGATCAACAAATCATGGTGTGATCAGAGGAACGTACATTTTATGAAGTCTTTCTGCTCTCCTGATCTGGAATTTCTCATGCTTCTGTGTCGACCATTCTGGCTACCGAGGGAATTCCCAGTGGTCACTGTCACAGCTGTGTACATCACCCCACAAGCCGACACAGACTATGCACTCAAGGAACTGTATGGGAGTATAAGTGAGCAGGAAACCGTGCACCCTGAGGCCGCGTTCATTGTTACCGGGTCTTTAAGCAAATTTTAAAACAATCGCACCAAAATACCACCAACACATCAGCTTCAACACACGAGGAGGCCGGATTTTGGATCATTGCTATTCTCCTTTCTGGGATGGCTACAAATCCCTCCCCCCTCCACCATTTGGCAAATCAGACCACTCTTCTGCCCGCTTACAGGAATTTGTGTACATTTGATATGTAAATTGTGTTGTGTAAATATGTTGTTTATTGTAAATTGTTATATGTCTCGTCACTGTCATGACTGCAATGTTGCTCAGAACTGCACACAAGACTTTCACCTACTGTTGCACTTGTGTATATGGTCGTGTGACAATAAAGTGATTTGATTTGATATAATTGCTTACTAACCTTTTCTGTGTAAAATTACAACAACTAAACAACTTTACAGCTCAAACAATACACAAGTTTTAACAGAAGAATTAATGTAAGTGCTTTTATAAAATTATAGGCTTCCGATTTCTGCCTTTCATTGTAAGTGCCTCTATAGAACCTTAATTTTTACTCTTTTTTTTTTTTTTTAAAGAAAAGGAGGGACAAGTTGAAAATATTTTTGTTGTAATCAACAAAATTGAGCATAACTTCCATTGAACCTGGATATTTCACATTACCTGTATTCAGGCTATATAAACAGGCTAAATTAATTTGTTACTATAAACATTTTATTATAGGCCAGGCTTAAAATAGAAAATGTAAATGAGGAGGATGTTTTGTTGTGAACAGATCAGCTTAAAAGCACCATAAAGTAGCTAGTATGTAGCATGAATGTTATATCGTCAGTTGTGCATTGAAAAGCAGTGCAAAAGATTTAAATGTGTGTTGTAAAATGATGATGCACAGTTTATGATCAAAACTACTGGATGATGAAATCCTTGACAAACCTTTATGAATGACCAGTTATCACATCCTCTGATACAAAGTAAAAAATTCAAGCATGATTGTAATGAGACAACTTGCATTTATTAATGAACACATTCATAAATAGTTGCACACAGAATTTGTTTTCTGCAGAGATTTATTTATTTATTTGTGGATTTTTTTGGTTGCTCACAGATCATTTTTTTTCCAACTTGGGTCCACGGCAGCAGGTAAATGTTCTTTTTATGGCCCTCCAGGTTCTTCTCAGAAAGGTCTTTATTCCGTTCTTCTTCTTCTGTTTTTGGAGGAATATTGTAGTTTTTATTTATTTGGGGAGGGGTTTTTTTTTTTCGTTGCTCACAGATAATTTTTTCTTCTCTCAAAGAGAGTTTGTGTATGCATGTTTGAGAACAGAGAATGCAGAAGAAGTGCATTCAGAGTTCGGGGGCAACTTTGCATCCACGGCAGCAGGTAAATGTGCTTTTTATGGCCCTCCAGGTTCTTCTCAGAAAGGTCTTTATTCCTTTCTTCTTCTTTGTTTTTGGAGGAATATTGGAGTTTTCGGGCTCATCTTCTGGAGTCCGATTCATTGTGCCTTCATGCACCACAGCAATACCGTCAGGTGAGGCGCAGGATATGGGGCTGGAAGACTCCATGTGTCTCCGCATATCTGTTATTATACCCTGCATGAGGTCTTGGTCCTCTGGTGAGATTCCCCGCTCGATCTCAAGATTCCCACTGGCAATTTTACTCTGGATCTCCAGTAGTAATTCGCTAATGACTCTTTTGGCTTGTTGTGTTATTAGGTCCCGAGAATCCACACTTGAGCATTGACTCACACTTGCACAGTCTGAGGACAAAATACCTTCACTGCACAAAGCAGAGACAACTTTACTCGATGCCTCTTCTATGAAGTCATTTGCAATGGGTGTCACTCGTGGAGGGGTAATGTATATTTCTTCCACCTCATCTGCTGGGGTCGAGACCTCACTATAATTGGGCCAAGCCTCAATGATGGAGAGCCAGTCTGCCATATCAGGAATGCTCTGGATATCAGGACTTGGACATTCTCTCACAAGATTGAGCGTCTCTGAGACAATCTTCGTCACCTCTTCTTCAGTTTCAGACAATGTAGATGCCATCTGAAAAATTTAAAATATTTCTAATGGTTCATAACAGAACTGAGAGAGATAATACTATTGTTGTCCCTTTTCTTTGTAACTATTAAACTCTTTTAGCCTACACATTTCAATTTCATAATACATTTGCATCAAATTGAACTGAGTAAACTTTAACTAAATAATTACAAAAAATTACATTTAAAAAGTTTTATTCATTTCATTTTGTTTGAGATTAGGCTACAAAATTCAATTGAAAGGAAATGTAATGAATGGATACGTCCATCGTTGCTAATGGGACTATTTATAATATTAGATTAATCAAAACTTTTGATATACCAAAACTGTGTAACAGCTGTACCCATCAGAAACATGCTAACAAATGATCCTTATAGATTTGTTTAGCTTTTATTCAGTCAAAAAGATTAAATAAGTAAGCAAGACAAAGACATGAATTGATGAAGCCAAATGGACAGACATACATTATAGATAGGCAGATGATGATCAGACAGACAGACAGACGTAGGAACTATTTATGTAGATTTTAGACATTTAATTTATTGTTGAACATTAAAAGACATCTCATGGGGAAAATGTACATGCTTATTCTGGTCAATATTTGTGCTAGATAGCAAAATAACGTTACAACTGTACTTCTAATAAACAGTTATAAAATAAGAATAATCAAAAAGATAATAAAAAATAATAATGGATATGTTTCGTTAGTCTTCAGTGGCCTAATGCAACAGGGACCATTTAAAATATTAGATTACTTAAAGCTTTACCGAAATTACTGTCTAATGAACGGACTTGGCAAAACAGTTCGATTGTAAATTTCGTGATTTATGTTACTACAGGTTCAAATGAAATATAAATATGGCCTTTTCCCATTATTCCATATAATCTGATTATATTACCGTATATATTGTGAAAATTAGCTGCGATAAAAAGATATAAATGTACTCACCTTTGCGAAAAGCGTGCGATCAATAAACTGCAAATAAGAGTTCTGGAGCTCGCGCTGGTTTGCAGGTGGGTGATGGAACTTCGTCTTTATGACGTAACAATAGGCTGGTGGCCTGACAACAGAACAAACTCTCATCGCATTGAAACGCAATGATTGCTGAAAGACAAACTGTTTTCTTGAATGGCCGGTGTGTTATCTCAACGAAATTTTCAAAATTAAAATGAATGAATCTAACTCAGGCTTAAGTCCAATTTCTATATATATAATGGAAATGTATGTAGAAAATGCCCAGATAGTTCAAACTTTTACAAATATTTTCAAGACAATTAAAAAACAATACAATGAAATATATTTTGAGGTTTTATTTTTCATAAAATATAGAGATAATGCATCAAATCAGAACAAATAAAGAACAGGATTCATTATTTTCACACAGAAATTTCATGCGATGCAACTGGCTCACAAACACATAGTGAACTACACATTACACATAATCTACACATGTGTAATGTACTGTGTAGCTTGTGTATCTTATGTGTACTATATCAGGCACTTGTTGAGTCTAGATTTAACACTTACATAATTTCAGCAGTATACCCAAATGTTAATAGTCATGTCATACTTTTCATGTGCTGTACTTGCTTCAAGTTGTCTTCAGTGGGGTTACTTCATGAAATAGGCATGTCAAATGTAAATCAAGTCAATCACTGCAACATCAGTGCCACCTTGAGAAAGAAATAACAGGTATATTATGTGTACACACATATACCGTAAAATACTGATAATTCACCATTGTTTATAGTTCACTGTTACTCAGTTTTTATCTATATGAATATAGTACTCGTTTCTCTTGTAAAACACAAAGAAATAGATATCCTGTGATAGTAAACTTAAATAGAAATGAAATAATAATTGTTAAAATGTAGAATTTATTGAAGTGCAAAAAAAGAAAAAAAAGAAACAGGACACTCTTAAATACCTCTAGAGACCCTATACACTTCTGGTACTTTAACCATTATAATATATATAATTAAATTTTTTATTTTATTTTTTAGCAATTTTGGCATTATTTTGTGTCTCACTCTAAGAGATAGATTGAACATGATGTATGCTGCAATAAACATGAGCCTTGTCTGAAGGGTCGAGGAGGATGTGTTGCTACAATTTACAGTGACATTTTTGGTGTTCTTTTTCTTTTACTTTCTTTTACTGTGAGGACAGGATATAAATTTAAGTCAATAAATGTAACGAATAATGCTTAATGTCACATCGTCAGATATAAATAAAAAATCTTGCTCGTCTTTTGTCCTTGCAACTATGTATAGATCACCCGGGCCTTATTCTGATTTCCTTGGTGAATTTGCTAATTTTTTTATCAGATCTTGTAGTTACTGTAGATAGAGCTTTAATTGTTGGTGACTTCAACATTCACATAGATAATGAAAATGATACACTGGGATTAGCATTTATCGATATTCTCAACTCTCTTGGAGTCAGACAAAATGTAATAGGACGAACTCATCGCCATAATCATACGCTAGATTTAATTCTGTCATATGGAGTTGATGTTGATATTATAGAAATTCTGCAGCAGAGCGATGACATCTCGGATCATTACCTCGTCTCTTGTATGCTGCGATCGTTCAGGTAGAACTATTCTTTTGACCATTAAAGATAGCTTCACTAATAATCTTCCAGATCTATCTCATACACTCAATAAACCCCAAAGCCCAGAAGAACTTGATGAAATAACAGAAAATATAAATGCAGTCTTCTCTAGCACTGCTGATATTGTCGCCCCACTTCGATTAAAGAAATAAGCCCTGCACCACGGTACTATGATCACACTCATGCTCTCAAGAGAGCAACTCGGAAAATGGAGCGCATGTGGAAAAATACAAAATTAGAAGTATTTCATGGTGCATGGAAGGATGGTGTCTGTAACTACAGACAGGCACTAAAAGCTGCCAGGTCAGCATATTTTAGTGAACTCATAGAAAATAACCACAACAATCCAAGGTGTTTATTTAGTACTGTGGCTAATTTGGTTAGGAATAAAGTCTCTACTGGACCAGATATTACATTGCAGTACAAGAGTAATGACTTCATGAATTTCTTTACAGATAAAATTTAAATAATCAGAAATAAAATGTAATTATGCAATCATCTGTCACAGCACCTCAGAAAACAGTGTCTAATAATTTTCCTCATGTGCAACTTCAGTCCTTCTCTGTCATAGGTCATGAAGAGCAAACAAAACTTATCGAAACATCAAAAGCCACAACTTGTTTGTTAGATTTTATACCAACTAAGCTCTTAAAAGAGGTATCTCCTGTAATTTCAGAACCTCTATTAACTCCTCGCTATGCTTAAGACATGTCCCAAGAAACTTTAAAATGGCAGTTATCAAACCACTTGTTAAGAAGCCACAACTTGATCCTGGAGAACTGGATCTAATTATAAACCGATTTCAAATCTCCTGTTTATGTTAAAAATACTAGAAATGTAGTATCCTCCCAAATATGTTCATTTCTACAGAGAAATAGTACATACAAAGAATTTCAGTCAGGATTTAGGCCTCATCGCAGTACACAGACTGCACTTATCAGAGTTACAAATGACTTACTCTTATCATCTGGTCGTGGCTGCATTTCTCTTCTAGTGCTTTTATATCTTAGTGCTGCATTCGACACGATAGATCACAACATTCTCTTGAACACTAGGGGTCCACTTCAAAACTCGCCATGCGCTGAGCCGTGTACTGCAGACACAGAAGCGGGCAGGTATCCTACATGCACAAGCGACCATTTGTGTTCAGGCTGCACGTACTCTTCCCCAATACCCCCAAAAAAGTCGTCAGAATCCTTTTGGTTACCCTAGGGGGGAACAAGGTGACGCGCCCAACTAGGGAACGGGCCAAGCCTGGCTGGGCCTCTTTTCTCTCTATGTTTTCTCAGCATAGAGCAAGAACAGCCGGGGCCCTTACCGCATCGAGGTAAGGGGGTCTTACCCAAATTCCTATTCTTACAGGGGGAAAAGACCCTGCGGTGGCCACACCCACCCGAAAGGGGAGGTAGAGGTGGCAAAATACATCACATGGCCTCTTGGGTCACATGTGGGAAGAATGACGCGGTGGTAGATCCAACCTCGAAGAGGGGGGAGTTGCTACAACACAGCGACCGGAGGGCAGCGAAGGACTGCCTAAGGAAGATGCGGGTCAGCTCGTAAAGTGACCGTACCGCGTAAGTACACACAGGAGGAGTCCGCGTAGGAGGCCTAACCTGTGGAGCACCTATTCCAGTAGGGGTAGCCTGGGGTACCTGTAGTGGACTCTGCCGGCAAGTTCCTCCGCTGAACTGTTAATGAGGAATCGACCAGGAGACTAATAGGGGTCTCCTGGGAAGAAGGCGCACTGTTCTACCTTGACAGAGGGAAAGGGCGCTGGACACAAGCGATTCACCCGGTCAGACCGTGGATGTGTACCGAGTTCTACGGGCTCGGACCTGAGAAAACACGGGACGAGACTGACTCAACCCTGAGATTGTAAAATTGTGTTGCACAGCCCGCAGCTCTGCAGATGTCTACAAGTTCAAATCTTGTATTTAAGATATATATATTACTGTAATTTATCAACTGAATCATTCCATTTTATTTAGATTACATGTTTAGGGAGATGATTTTAATCCCTTTTATACGGTTTTTACTTTTGTCTTCCAAAATAAACTGTTAATTTACAATCCTGAGCACGTCTTGACAATTTATTTAATGTGTTTGATCGTTATAATTTAGCAAAGGTCTGTTAAATATGTGTTTGTGATTAGAACCTTTAGTGCCGTCACTTTATCGAAGGTGTTTGGTCATTATAATCGAGGAAATACCTGTAAAATAACAGCATTTCTCCATAAAACTATTAGTGCTATCACTTTATTGAAGGTGTTTGATTGTAATAATTTAGGAAATACCTGTAAAATAACAGTGTTTCTCAGTAGAACTTTTAGTGCCGTCACTTTATTGAAGGTATTTGGTCATTATAATCTAGGAAAAATCCATAAAATAATAGTTTTACCCTGTAAAAAAAAAATCGTTAAAAAAAACGGTAAAATCACTGGCAGCTACGGCTGCCAAACAAAAACCGTAAAATTAAAGTTTTTGCACTTTATTGGATTTAAGATATTTTACTTTAATTTTACGGTTTTTGTTTGGCAGCCGTAGCTGCCAGTGATTTGGCCGTATTTTTTACGTTTTTTTTTTTGTTGTTTTTTACAGTGTATACAAATAATGTAACTAGTGTAACATGTTTGGTATTATTTATAATGTCATGAGACAGCTGAAGTTTCCAGAGCACATTGAGAAAACAAGACTCAGGCCAGATGTGGTCTTAATATCTGACTCATCAAAGCAAGTCCTGATCTTGGAAATTAAAGTCTGCATAGAAAGAGATTGGGAAGACTGCATAGAGGAAGCCCATGAGTGGAAGAGGCCTGTAGAGGGAACTGATGGAAGGCCAGCTGTGAGCCTATAGAGATGGGCTACAGGAGATTTCCTGGTCACTCAGGCTCCTTGCCATCAGAGCATTGCTGGAAAGAAAAGCCACCAGGAACAAAATTGAAGCTGTGGAAAAAGCTTCAAGGTGGTTGTGGATCAAGAGGGGGGATCCATAATGTAGCGTGCAGCTTGGACACAAGCTGGGGTCTGATCATCCCCGGTTGGGTCACCCAGGTGAGGGTGTCTGATGATTAGACCCGAAACACCCGATGACCCTGGGTTCATCACTGATGATGTGTCCAAGCCGCACCATCTACATAAAGATGGTGTTTCTCTATACTAATTATAATTATGTTTAGAACTAGTGGTTAAAATGAGTAAACTAATAAGTGTATATGATTTTATACAATGTTTATCAGTTTATTTATTTCAATATATTTTTTTAATATGGGGGAAAAGTGTAAAATATAGTTGTATTGGATCCTGTGATATTGACACTTACGCCATGTCACACCAATTAAAGATATTCAATTGTGAGTAACCCCACCAATCCCAAATGCCCATCTATGACACCCCCCAGCCCACCCTAGCAGCTGGCAGAAGCCAGGCCTGATATATACGCCATTCTGTGTTATATGTACTATTATGTGTCTGTTTATACTCTTACCTTGTTTTATATTCTGTCTCTCACTGTAATGTTCTGTGTGCACTTGTTTCTCCTATCATCCCAAAATTGCTTGTGCACGCGAGAACACGGCAATAAAGCTCGTTCTGATTATGGAGTAAAAAAAAATATATAATAATAATAAAAAGCAGTTAATGTTTTTAAACACGGTTTTTAAATTAAGTCTTGAAACATGATTTTTTTTCTCTGTTAATTTTTCGATAAGATTATTGGAGGGGATGGGGACTAGTGTTATCACGATACCAAAATATCAGTAGTTGGTAATGATACCGGTGAAATGTTATGGCTTTCAATACAAATTTTATACCACAGCAAAAATATGCTACCAAAATAAGTGACAATAAGCCATTTGTAAAAAATGACAAACGTGTTTCTCAACCACACTTATTATATCACTTCTGAAGACAGATTTAACTACTGGAGTCATATGGACTACGTTTATGCTGCTTTTATGTACTTTTTGGAGCTTCAAAGTTTTGGTCACCATTTACTTGCATTGTATGGACCTACAGAGCTGAAATAATCGTCTAAAGGTCCACAAACATTTTTGATCCCAAGGACCCCCTGTGTAAGAGTAGTAAACACGATATTATAAAAATGTATTTTTTGCTAAATTAAATAATTGGCTTTGATATTGTCATCGAACTAAAGTCTAAAGAAATGTAAATAGTGTCTGGAAAACATTTACTTATATCTTTCTAATGCTGGAGTAATCTAGAAAATAATATAATAGCAGGGGCGGTATTGCACTCGCTCTATTGCACCGTTGTCATGAAAAGAGAGCTGAACCGGAAGGAAAAGCCATGAAAAAGTCCATTTTCATTCCTACCCTCATCTATGGTCATGAAGGCTGTGTCATGACCAAAAAGGAGTCAGTTGAGGTGGTTTGGTTTTTTTTGCAATGACGCGTCTCAACAGGGAAGTGTTACAGGCACGCCCAGCTCAGAGGAGCCCTCGGGAAACCCAGGACTAGATGGAGAGATTACATCTCCACACTGGCCTGGGATCGCCTAGGGGTTCAAGTGCTCGACTTTTCTCAAAAAAAGTAACTTTTGTGTTCTGCAGTGGCGGTTCTAGGATTTTTCTGTAACAGGGGCCATTAAGGGGCCACACGTTACATTCAGGGGCCAAGCACAGGGCACATTCAAGCACACAAAATAATTTATTCAGTACGGTGCAAATACATTTCGGCAGTCATTCCTTTTAAAACGCTCTAATAAAAAATTATGAGCCAGTAAAGTTCTTAATGATTTTTTAATTATTTTTTTTAATGATTCAGTGGGGATGGTATTCTTTTCACTATATGCCTTGTTGACCCCTGTCCAAACATAGCACTTATGGATGTGACCATAAAGCTCTATTTTGGTCTCGTCACTCCAAATTACAGTGTGCCAAAAGCTGTGAGGTATGTCAAGGTGTTGTCGGGCATATTGGAACCAGGCTTTTTTGTGGCATTGGTATCAAGAGATCCCTAAATTTTCCACTTTTTAATAAGTGATTGATCAGTACTGACTGGACTGATTTTCAAGGATTTGGATATCTTTTTATATCCTTTTCCATCTTTATAAAGTTCCATTACCTTACAGGTCTTTTGACAGTTCTTTTCTGTGCCCCATGGCTTAGTATCTAGCCTGCTCAGTGCATTCACGTGAGAGCTAACAAACTCATTGACTATTTATACACAGACACTAATTGCAATTTAAAAAGCCAAAGGTGTGAGAAATTAAACTTTAATTGACATTTCATCCTGTGTCAAGGCCAAGGCCATTTGGGCATACAACAACCTTAACTGTTATCATTATGATTTAAAAAGGAGACAAACAACTATGTGATAATAAATGGCTTCATATGATCACTATCCTTAAATAAAAAACTGATAATATTTAGCATGATAGTGGTAGGCTAGTCTAATCAGCTGGCACGCGTTGTGTTTGTTTGTTGGGGAGTTCCGCATCGGGTGTTCAGTTAATGAATTGAATGTTAGTAAGTTGATCGCTAAAGTTAGTTCTTTGGTTATGGAGAGGAAAAAAATAAAAAATAATAGTTTTTTGGGAGTAGATTAGAGCAATTTTTCCAACCATATTTAGTTTGCTGAGTTTGAGTTGCAAAGTGTGTTTGTAAGCTTATTTGTGTTGCAGGATGGCATTTTACGGAGCCTTTTTTATCCCCAATTAGTGCGCTTTGGCGTTGTGTGGGTTTAGGTTGCTGGTCGCTGAAGTCCGGACGAGGGCACCGCCGTACGTGGAGCACCGGCTGAATTGACTTTTGTCGGGACAGTACGATTCCATCGGTATTGGTGAGTAAATGAGCCTTGTTCTTGGACTTAGTGTGAAGATAGTTCAGAATAGTAGGGGGGTAGCTAAATGTTTAAGGGGAAACTCCGTAGTTGTCCTGTAATGTGAGCTGCATATCGCGCTTCGCCCGATTTAATTTGTGTGGTTGGAATTGTTATAGTAATCCGAAAGACGTTGAGGTATAGGCTTAGTTTGTTGATCTGGTTAAATGTATTGCTATGGGGTGTTTATAGACCATAGCCTCGTTTGATTGGTGACAGGTGAATTTAGTTGTAGCCTAATAATGAGTAGCCTAGGCTACTTGAGGCGTTTTTGGCTGCTCCTTCAGTGGTCTTGCTTGCGGCGTTGAATGTTAAACAATTGCATAGTGTGGCTAAGCATGATGTAACATTGCCGAGGGTAGCTAAGAAGTATGAGCTGATTGACTTCATTCGTGCGTGTTTGATTGACAAGAATGTGTTACCTGACGAGAAATTGCCGGAGCGCTGTAGTGAGGGAGCGTCGGGTTCAGATAGTGAGTCCACTCCAAGTTTGTTTGTAGCCTCACAGCAAAAATCCAGTGTTTTAACATTTGAACAGCAAGTCGAAATGTTAAAACTGCAACATGAGTTGCAAGTGAAACAAAAGATATTGGAACAAGAATTAGCAAGGAAAAAATTAGATGACGACTTGACTCAGAGAAGGCTGGATAACGAAATGGACCGTAAAAGGTTAGAAGCTGCACAGAAAGACAAGGATCGTGAGTTGGAATGGGAAAAGCTTAAAAATGTAGAGCAGGAACGAGAGATTGAGCGTACCAGGCTGCAATTAGTAGCTGAAGGCGAATTTGGAAAATCGCAGCAGTTTGGACTGGCCGGTATGATCAAGTTCCTGCCTAAGTTTAATGAGCATGATCCAGATGTGTTTTTTTTTCATTATTTGAAAATATTGCTACTGAACAAAATTGGAGTGATGAGGATAAAATTGTATTGTTACAAATTACGTTAATTGGGCGTGCTCAGAAGGCATTTGTGGCTTTACCGTCTTCTGAAAAGAGTCTATCGATGCGTCAAGGCAGCTGTGTTAAAGTGTTACGAGTTAATCCCCGAGGCTTATAGACAGCGTTTTCGATCATGGAAAAAATCAGACAAGCAAACTTACGCTGAATGGGCTAGGGAATTGGCCAGTTTTTTCATCGTTGGTGTAAGTGGCCACTGGAGGCCGCTAGAGGTAATGCATTCACAGTCGGGTCATTCATGTGATTGAGTTTGTCGCTGTGGCCCCAGAAATCTGTATAGCTGATCGACATTTTTCTCTCTCCTGATTTTTCTCATCTCAGAAGCACAGAAACATATGTAAGTTTAACTCAGGTTGTGGAATCCTGGTGCTGTTTACTCTGCAATATTAATTAGTTTATGCAATTCTGTTTTTCATGATGGTTTTGAAGTTGCTTTGTCTTATGTTACACATTTGTGTGCTGTTTAGTTCAGAGACCAAGCTAGCGGCTAATTCATGAAAGCAACAAGTCTAAAGTTTGCACCCTTGGTGAGCGGAGCGAGGTGTGTATTATTTGGCGCCATGTATAAGGCTTTGGATGTAAAATGTCTATATTGACTGCTACTGGAAATTGATTTGTTGTGTATCTTGTGCCAGGAAAGCTGCATGTGTTAAGTGAGCAAATTATTGTTTTTATTGTTTTATGTTATTTTCAATGTGCATTGTACATATACTCAAGTGCATGATGATGCCTGTAAAGGACGTGAGGATTTATTTGTAAATTTGTGTCATGTCAAAGGTTCTTTAAAGGGTTACTTCAGGATTTAGCATTAAGCTTTGTATCAGTAGAAAACGAGTAGTATTTTCTAATTACCGAGCTCCCCCCCCCTCATATCCCCCCGAGACAAGAGATTTATTTATTTTTAGTCTGGAAAAAATCCTCCGATGACGCAAAAATCGTCATTTTGCGTCATCGGAGGATTTTTGGTCCAGAGGCTTAAAACTACAGCCAGTATTCCGGCATGTTTTCACCACGCCCATATGGGGCGGGATCTCACTCACAGAATGTGAAGATAGTGTCAGCCATCTTTCTGTAGAAGCTAAGAAAACAGGCTCTTGCTCTGTGTAGAAAGTTTGTATACAAGTAGGTTAATCACGATGGCTGAAGGTAGTTTTGAAGTTGAAATGGCAGAAGGGGATTCCGAAGATCTGTTGCGAGAATCTGATGCTCGCGCTACCGGTACGAGCCGCAATACTGCAATGAACAGAGGCTGGGGCAGCTTCTGTAGCAGGGGAGCAAAACTTGCTTGGCATTCAGGAGGAAGAGAGTGTTAAATTATATTCAGACTCGAGTTGGGGCGGACTGGTGGTGTCAGTGCTCTCGCTGTGCTAACTATGGAAACAGCTAGATAGAGAGTCCTATTGCTGTCGCGAATTTCAGCGATACTGGACAAGATCGCTGAATCCGGTGATGAAACTGCACCTTTAACATGAGCACCCAAGTTTTGTATCACACACGAAGCAGGGACAAACGGACGGATTAGTGAGTATTTTGTTTGTTTTTCTTTTTTGTTACTAAGACATCATGTACAGAGTTTGGACACACGGAATTATAATGTTCTTCCCGTGTAGTCAGTCAATTTATCAACTAACTCACGATTTATAGAGTCACGATGTAGCATAGTTGTATCATATGCATTGCGTTCATATTCTGGTCTCATCTTATTTTTTATACATAGTATGTTTTATTAATATGATGTGTACTGAGTTTGGTCTTTTAATATCACTGTCTTAGTACAATAAGCCACGTTAAGCGTTTTCTTATAACGATTTTCTATGGGAGGAAAATGCTTAACGTGAAAAAACACATTGCGTTCATATTTTGGACTCATCTTATTTTTTTATACATAGTGTGCTTTATTAATATGATGTGTACTGAGTTTGGTCTTTTAATATCACTGTCTTAGTACAATAAGCCACGTTAAGCGTTTTTCACGGCGTTTTAGAATGTCAAGTCAAGTCAATTTTATTTGCATAGCGCCTTTCACAACACACATCGTTTCAAAGCAGCTTTACAGAAGTTCAGCATTAACAGACGATAAAATTGTAATGTCTATAAAGTCGATAAATCATCATCCTTGTGCAGGGCTCCAAACTGCGACTAAAAATGATCGCATTTGTGACCAAATAAATTTATTTGTGAGTGTAATTTCTGTCAAGGTCGCCATTGGCGACATTAAAAGTTTACTCCCTTTTGATTTTAAAATTTGCATTACATTTCCCGAGATACATTACAAAAGTTTATATCAAAGAAATAGCGGGGAAAACGGAGTTCATTGCGGGAACTAACAATTTCAAAAAAGAGACTGTTAGAAAACACGGTGACAGTAACAAGCATAAAAATGCACGTGATCACATAATTGCGAAGAATGCTCCACAGACTACACTGTTAGCGAGCTGCGGGACGAAAAGGAATGGATGGAGTTAAAAAATTTAAAATATTTGGTGCCTGTTTTTCCCCCTGTAGGAGCCATTGGCTCCTTAATTGATTTTTTTGTTTGGAGCCCTGTTGTGGAATTAGATAAGATATGATTCTTTATCGTGTTTAAAAATAATTAAATAATAATTGTATTAATAACCCCAGTGAGCAAGCCCAAGGCGACTGTGGCAAGGAACACAAAACTCCAAAAGATGATTGTTAATGGAGAAAAATAACCTTGGGAGAAACCAGACTCACTGTGGGGGCCAGTTCCCCTCTGGCTAACATCATGAATAATGTAAATAAGAATTATTTATAGTCAAAAAACATGATTTAAAAAATTATTAAACTTATTAAGTGCTAAGGGTCAGTATTTAGACAGTGAATGTGTTTGAACTGCAAGATTAGTGACCAGTGTCTTTGAAGTCCATCCTTGATTAAATTCCAGAAGTTCACTTAGATGCAATTGTCCTTGTTTGGCTGATGAAGGCTTTTGTTGGCAATAATTAGTCTATGTATCCCATTTTAAGATCCTTGTCCATGGTGATGGGGCATCTGAAGTCTCCGTGAGAGGCTGGATACAAACTGGAGCTGACGAACGCTATTTACCTCGGGACTGGCGTCCCGAGATAACAGCAGAAAAGAAGATGGGAAATAATTAGCATAGCTGATGTTCATAATATTAATGCATTATAACTGATTCAGCAGTAGTATAAAAAGTTAGCATTATGTGAATGCTTGGTTAAAGAGATGCGTCTTTAATCTAGTTTTAAACTGGGACAGCGAGTCTGAGCCTCGAACAATATCAGGAAGGCTATTCCAGAGTTTAGGAGCTAAATGTGAGAACGCCCTCCCTCCATTAGTGGACTTAGATATCCTAGGTATGATAGAATTCTCGAATTTAGTGATCTTAAAGAGCGCGATGGATTGTATGGCGATAGAAGATCCGTTAAATACACAGGAGATAAACCATTTAGGGCTTTATAGGTCAGTAGTAATACTTTGTAATTGATACGGAACTTAATTGGTAGCCAGTGTAGAGATGATAAAATCGGTGTTATGTAATCATATTTTCTTGACCTAGTAAGAACTCTAGCGGCTGCATTTTGGACTAACTGTAGCTTGTTTGTTGAGGATGCAGGGCAACCAGCTAATAAAGCATTACAGTAATCTAGTCTCGAGGTCATGAATGCATGAACTAACTTTTCTGCATCAGAAACAGATAGCATGTTACGTAGCTTAGCAATGTTTCTAAGGTGGAAAAAGGCTGTTCTCGTAACAGATGAAATATGATTTTCGAAAGTCAAGTTGCGGTCTAGTATAACACCCAGGTCTTTTACTGTAGTGGATAATGTAACAGGACATCCTTCTAAATTAAAGTTGTATTGTAAGGGATTTTGTGGGTAGTTTTTTGGACCAATAAGTAATACCTCCGTTTTATCGGAAATTACGCGTCATCCAACATTTTATATCTTTAAGACACTCTGTCAAGTTAGATAAGTTAATGTTTTCATCTGGTCGTGATGAAATATATAATTGAGTGTCATCAGCATAACAGTGGAAATTAATTCCATGTTTTCTTATAATTTTACCAAGTGGTAGCATATATATTGAGAATAATAGAGGGCCTAACACAGATCCTTGTGGCACTCCATAGTCTACTGACGTTATTTTTGATTTTTCCCCATTTAAACAGACAAAATGGTAACGGTCTGATAAGTACGATCTAAACCAGCTTAATGCCTGTCCCTGAACACCAGTGTAGTTTTGTAGTCGATCCAAGAGTATTTTATGATCTATAGTGTCGAACGCAGCGCTAAGATCGAGTAGAACTAATATTGAGATGCAGCCTTGGTCAGAAGCTAAAAGTAAATCATTTGTAATTTTAACTAGCGCAGTTTCTGTGCTATGATGCGGTCTGAATCCTGACTGAAATTTTTCATAGATATCATTTTCTTGCAAGAAAGAGCACAATTGAGCGGACACAACTTTTTCTAATATTTTAGACATAAATGGAAGATTTGAGATGGGTCTGTAATTTGCTAGGTTATTTGGATCTAATTGTGGTTTCTTAATGAGAGGTTTTATAACTGCCAGCTTAAATATTCTTGGAACATGACCTAAAAATAAAGACGAGTTAATAATATTGAGAAGAGGCTCTTCCACTACAGGTAACACTTCTTTCAGTAGTTTAGTGGGTATTGGATCTAGTAAACATGTTGTTGGTTTAGATGCAATGATAAGTTTATTTAGCTCTTCCTGTCCTATAGTTGTAAAGCGGTGTAGTTGTTCTTGAGGGGCGATAATTGAGGCTGAATCATAAGACACCATAAAAGATTGTACATTAACAATTGTGTTTACAATTGTGTTTCTGATGTTTTCTATTTTCTCAGTGAAGAAATTCATAAAATCATTACTACTAAACTGTAACGGAATATTTTGTTCAGGTGATATCTGTTTATTTGTTAGTCTAGCCACGGTGTTAAATAAGAACCTTGGATTATTTTGGTTATTTTCTATTAGTTTGCGGAGGTGCTCAGCCCTGGCTGTTTTTAGAGCCTTTTTGTAACGTGACATACTGTCTTTCCATGCGACTCTAAAGACCTCTAAATTAGTTTGTTTCCATTTACGCTCCAAGTTACGAGTTTCTCTCTTGATAGCATGCGTAGCACTGTTGTACCATGGTGCTCTAGTTTTTTCTCTAAACTTTTTTAATCTAATTGGTGCAACAATATCTAATGTACCAGAGAAAATGGTGCTCAAACTGCTAGTCATTTCCTCTAGTTCATCTGTTTGTTTGGGTTCACTGAGCAGCTGAGATAGATCAGGTAAGCTATTTGTGAATCTATCTATTGTGGTTGGAAGGATTGTTCTACTTGGTCGATAACGTGGCGCAATATGACAGATTTCAGTGGTACGTAGTATGCAAGTTACCATGTAATGATCAGTGACATCATCATTTTGCGGTATAATATCTATATCGGTTGGATTGGTTCCATATGATATAATTAAATCTAGCGTATGATTTAGGCGATGAGTGGGACCACTGACGTTTTGCGTGACCCCGAAGGAGTTTAACAAATCTGTAAACGCAGCCCCTAACGCATCATTTGTGTTATCTACGTGTATGTTAAAATCTCCAACAATTATTGCTTTATCAACATTGACCAATAGATCTGATAGAAAGTCTGCAAACTCTTTTAGGAAAACAGTGTAAGGCCCTGGAGGTCTATATACGGTAGCCAAGGCTAGAGATAATAGGGATTTTTTTCTTACATCTGAGAGTGTAACATTTACCACAAGTACTTCAAACGAATTAAACCTGTGACCTATTTTCTGAGTAACATTAAGAATATCTCTATAGATTGTTGCAACACCGCCGCCACGACCAATCAGACGGGGCTCATGCTTATAACAGTATCCTGGCGGAGTAGACTCATTTAGACCGAAATAATCATTTGGTTTAAGCCAGGTTTCAGTAAGGCAAAATACATCAAAACTATTATCTGAGACCATTTCATTTACAATAACCGCCTTAGGTGTGAGCGATCTAATGTTTAGAAGACCTAGCTTTAGAAATTGTTTTTGTTCACTGATATTGAGATTTTCTGGTTTAATTACAATTAGATTTTTCCTAGATCCTACAGTAGATGTATTGTTTGGCTTTACTAAACGAGGAATAGACACAGTTTCTATATAATGTTCTACATTGGTACTTATATCAATTAAGTTGGGACAGCAAATACTGTGATTTGGACTTTGACTTACTAGTCATATGGTGTGTAGCGTCTTGGAGATGTTGTCCGACAGAACAGCCGCTCCGACTCTGCTGGGGTGAAGGCCATCAGCACGGAAGAGCCTAGGTCGCTCCCAAAACAGATTCCAGTTATTAACAAAGAGCAGTCTCTGTTTATTACACCATGACATTAACCATTCATTTAGAGCAAATAATCTACTGAACCTTTCTTGTCCTAGTCGGTACGTGGGAAGCGGTCCAGACACGACGATCGTTGTTTCTGGCGAAGTGCTGCGTACCGTCTCGATCAGGCTCCTGTAGTCCTCCTTCAGTACCTCCGTCTTCCGCAGCCTGGTGTCGTTCGTTCCCACGTGCAGCACGACAGCTCCGACGCGCTCGTCACCATTCAGGATCTCGGGAACCTGCATAGAGACATCAAGAACACGAGCACCAGGAAAGCAGTGAGTGCGCACCTTACCTTTGCCAGAGATAGCGCGGACATGACGGACGGTTGAATCGCCGATGATCACGGCGTCGTCGCGCTCCGACTCGCGAAGAGGTGAGAAGCGGTTCCGGGTGGAGATCTCGAAAGCCGGGAGGGGCGGGGAGGTCCTTGGTCTGGTCCTGGCTCGCGTCTTCCGCCGTGGAATCACCCAGGGTCCATGGTGATGTGTCGGTGCCGGTGTGAATGAAGCCAGGGAGGATCGCATCCTGTGCAGAGAAACACACGGAGTAGACGAGGACGGAGTCAAAAAATGATGAACCACTGACCTGTGAGCATCGGCGCGTGATGCTTCAAGCGCGGACCGCCGATCTCGCAGCTCGGCCTGTCTCTCTAGCAGGTCCTGGATCTGCCTCTCGACGGATTCCAGCTCCAACTGCACCTGCTCTAATGTTCTAATCATATTTTCAGATACTGGCGCCTGTAACCGGTAGGCGTGGTTTGGGAGTGGCCTCGTAAGGGCAGCAAAGCAAGTGCATTCTGGGAGTTGTTGTCTTTCAGCCACATGTGTAAAAAATACATTTTCTGCCTTTTCTCTGTCTAGAATGCTTCAAATTAAAAAATAATTTCACATTTATACTATTTAAATGACCAGTTTTAAATACACATTCATCTTCCCAGAGGTGAAGTATCCCTTTAACCAGTTATTTGTATGTTTACTTCTAGTTTTCACGGTGCTCGCTGATTCTGGAAGAATAAAAAATTATTGCACCCGTTAGAGACTCTCTGCCATTATTAAGAAGCCAAGGGCTGCTACAGTTGGCTTACAGCTGAAGAGGTTGGTTCTTTTGATGAGTTGTGTGATCTTATGATATTAGAACAACTTAAGAACACTTTGCCTGATCGCATAACCACTTATATTAGTGAACATCATGTGAAAACAGCAGCAGATGCCGCTGTTCTTGCTGATAAGTTTTCTCTCATACACAAGACTCCAGTTCGTGATTTTCGTCCGCGTTCTAATATTGGTTACAAAGAACGTCGCTATAGTCGTTAATACGGACAATTCAATTGCACGTGGTAAACCATCGGATTTCGATTTTAAAACGGACTGTAACTACTGTTTTGGAAAAAATCATTGGAAAAGAAATTGCCCAGTGTTATTGGAGCGAAATAGGGGGAAAGGTGATGGAGGAAAAGTTGGCCTCTGCACCACATCTGTTCCTAGCGTGCGCTCAGGGAGTAAAGATAAGAAAATTCCAGCAAAGACATTGGATCGTGCACAATGTACAGCGTCAATTGAGAAGGGTTTGAGTAATGTACAAAGTAATGAGCTTGATTTTCCTGCATCCATTATAACGGATTATGCACCGCTTGTTACGGAGGGTTTTGTGGCATTGGTTGGAGACGCACATCGCGTTTCAGTGAAAATTCTGCGTGATACGGGTGCATCAGAGTTTCATTTGTCAATCTGTCTTGCCTTTCTCGTCTGAGTCTGATACAGGAAATTTTGTGCTGATACGGGGAATTGGTCTTCAGTCATTTCCAGTGCCGCTGCACAAAATTCAATTGTTTTCTGGTTTTGTGAGCGGGGAAGTTACCATTGCGGTGCGCCCTTCTCTACCTATAGAGGGAATTGATCTGATTGTGGGTAATAATTTTGCTCATGACTGTGTTTTTCCTGATCAAGTCTCACCACCTCCTGTGGTTAATACTGCAGTTTCTTTATTGGATGAGTCAGATAGGTGTCAAAAAGATTTTCCCAGATGTTTTTCCGGCATGTGCTGTGACGCGCTATGGCGCATAAGCAGGATGCAAATTTGTCTGATGTATCTAAGCACACGTCTGCTCAGGTATTTATTCCGCAGTTACCAGTACCTTTGTCTCTTTTTGACATTGCTGAGGCTCAAAAGAGTGATCAGAGCTTACAGAAATATTTTGAGTTGGTTGCAGATGACAGTTTAGATCGCTGTTATTTTGTGAAGGATGGTTTGTTGCTAAGAAGGTGGTCACCCACTGTGGGAAATGATGTGAGAGATCAGATTTTGCAGGTGGTGATGCCTGAAAAGTTTCGTGATGTGGCACTAAAAACAGCTCATGGGGAAACAGCGGGTCATTTTGGGATGAAGAAAACATACAATCAATTGTTGAAACATTACTATTGGCCACGGATAAAGAGGGACGTTGCACGGTTTGTTCAAACTTGTCATGTCTGTCAGGTAAGCAAAATGCTGTCGTTAAGCCTGCGCCTTTACAGCCCATTCCGTCTGTTGGTAAGCCTTTTGAGCATTTGATCATTGATTGTGTGGGCCCCTTAACCCAGTCTAAATCAGGCTGTGTTTATTTGTTTACCATGTGCCAGGCGACTCGTTATCCTGCTGCATATGCTTTGAGGACATTACTACAAGGTCCGTGGTGAAATCATTGTCGCAGTTTATTTCAATATTTGGACTTCCCAGAATCATTCAAAGTGATCAGGGTTCAAATTTTACGTCAAAAACGTTCGCGGCAGCTTTGAAACAGCTGCGTATCCAGCACAACTTGAGTAGCGCGTACCATGCGCAAAGTCAAGGGGTTTTGGAGCGTTTCCACGCCACTCAAGTCTCTTTTGCGTGCATACTGCATAGAGATGAAACGGGAGTGGGAGGATGGTTTACCGTGGCTATTGTTGGCGGCTAAAGCGGTGGTGCAAGAAAGCACAGGTTTTAGTCCCAACGAATTGGTATTTGGCCACAAGGTTCGTACACCTTTGTCTGTGTTGTCAAGTGATCTGGATTCAAGTGAACCACCCAAGAGTTTGTCCAGTTATGTGTATGGTTTCCGCCGCAGGTTACTTTTAGCATGTAAAATGGCAACTGAAAATTTGACTGATGCCCAAAGAAAAATGAAGCAAAATTATGACCGTAAAGCAGAAGCTCGTGTCTTTAGTCCAGGGGATCAGGTGCTGGCATTGTTGCCTATACCTGGTTCTCCTTTTGGAGCAAAGTATTCAGGGCCTTACAGTGTGGTTCGTCAAGTGTCAGGCAGTGGTGTAGCCACGAGGGGGCCTGGGTGGGCCTAGGCCCCCTCATTTACATGTCCGGCCCCCTCAGATTTCTGATTGCTTAAAAAAAAAAAAAAAAAAATTGTTGTTTTTGTTAGGATTAATAGATTGACCAATCAAAATGCTGCTCGGTAAAACGTGGCTGTTTTCAAACTTGATTTGTTTGTCACGTGTTGTGCGTAACGTATGCTGTCATCTTCGGTGTGAGAGGTCATTAATATGCAGTGACAATGGCAGGTGCGCAAAGTACAATATTACACTTTTTTTTTTTAAAGCACGGAAAGATGAGCGTTTAGGAGAAAATGTGCCATCTACATCTGAGTCTGCTTCAGCTTACTATGAGGCAACAGCGAGTGAAGCGGCACCTGAGGCTTCTCAGGACACAGAAACACAACGGCCTATTTCATCACAGGAGTATAGCAGTGAGACTTCCACACAGATCGGCACAATGCCCAATGACTTGTCTGCAATTGATGAACCGCCTTCACAACCAGTGATGACCACATTTCCTTACACTGAGTTTGCCGGAAAGAATCGTTGCTTTTCCCCAAAATGGTACAGTGAATTTACATGGCTTGAATATAGTTCAACAAATAATGCTGTGTTTTGCAAAGCTTGTCGGCATTTTCCCGATCCATGCGCAGAAAAAGCGTTCATCTACGATGGATTCACAGACTGGAAACACCTCCGCAGGTCATGCATCAGACACCAAGCCAGCAAATCTCATTCCCTTTCCATTTGTAAATATGAGGCATATAAAGCAACCCGTAAAACCCAGGGTACTGTTTTAAACCAGCTCTTTCGGGATGACCGCATGTTTGTGGAGAAAAAACCGTGAACACGTGAAAGTGGTCATTGACATTGTTATGTTCTGTGCAAAACAAGGGATTGCTTTACGTGGCCACAGGGAAAATGAAGAGGCCTTAAATAAGGGCAATTTTTTGGAACTGTTTAGCTTAATTGCCAAGCATGACCCAAACGTGCAAAATCGTCTCCAGGAAATACCAAAAAACGCCAGACTAATGAGTGCAGAAATTCAGAACGAGTTACTTGAATGTGCAGCCTCACTACTTCTACGAAAGATCAAGTCTGAGTTGCATGAGACACCATACACCTACTACGCAATTATGGCTGATGAATGCAAGGACATTTCAAAACGCGAGCTGGTGGCTGTGTGTGTAAGATACGTTCGTGCAGGCAAAGTTAAAGAGAGAGCGGTTGGATTCGTTGAAACGGGAGATTATGAGCGCTAATGGGATTTCTTCTAAGATTTTGCAAGTCATTGAGCCATTACAGTTGGATCCATCTCTTTGTGTTGGCTTTGGTGTTGGTTTTGATTGGGGCCTCTGTTATGTCCGGTAACAAGGGTGGTGTGCACTTGATTCTAAAGCGTACTTTTCCAAATGCATTTTATGTGCATTGCAGCTCGCACAGGCTGAATTTAGTTCTCTGCACCGCAACGAAGGTATCTGGCCATGTCAATACTTTTTTTTGATACTGTGAACTCTTTGCACACTTTCATGACTGGTGCGCACAGGCATGCCCGTTTTTTAGAGATCCAGAAGGAGCTTTATCCTCACAGAAGGTGTCTTGAACTTGAACGATCTACAGATACAAGGTGGAGCTCGAAATCTGGCTCCATTGGCAAAGTACTGACGTTATTTGATGTAATTTTAGAAACGCTGGCGGAGTTCTCCGAAACAAGTGGACAAACGAAACTGGAAGCTGATTCACTCATGCATCAAATTCAGTCAAAAAAAATTGTATTTCTGTTGGTGACATTTGGGAAATTATTTGATACCAGCGACGTTGCTACCAGGGCTTTACAGAGCAGCACAATATCAGTCACCGACTGCCTATCGCTGATCAAAAATCTAAGGGATATGTATGTACAGTTCCGAGAAAATGTGCAAAATGATTTCGACAAAGTTTTAAAGTTGACTGATGAACTGATGGAAAAGAATTCAATTTCCAACTGGGATGTCACCAGCACCAGAGTAAGAAAGCTACCGGCCCGACTGAATGAGTCTCTGGTTTCATGTAGTTTAGGCAAAACCACAGCCATTTGGGAGAATGCTGATCTCAACAAACTATGGGTTGATATTTTAGACCGACAAATCACCGAACTGAACAGCCGCTTTCAAGAGGATCAATGCGGATTAATGCGTGCAGCAGCTATGTGTTTGCCCGGCTCTGATTTTTTTTTCAAAAGGCGAGCTACTGAGGATGCCCTGCGAACACTATGGCGTTTAATTTGAAGAAGCTGAACTACGCATTTTCTTTCAACTTCTGTGCAGGAAAATAGACGATGGCCACTCTTTCTCTTCCCTCATGGAGGTTTTGGACACCTGCCCCTCTGATGTCTTCCCAAACATAAGTAGACTCTTAAAGATAATGGTCACACTGCCAATGACTTCTTATAGTGTCGAAAGACTTTCTCAACAGTAGGAAGAGTCCAATCATCTTTGAGATCACATGACAACTTTGCGTTTAAATAATCTTTCCCTGCTGTCTTTTGAATGGGAACTGGTGAACTGATTGAACTGATTTTTAATAATCGCCCCCATAGACTCCGCCTTGTCATGTAAAAGGTAATCCCATGGTTTGAATAGCCGCTGAGCTATGTTTTTGTTTTGCTGCTAAAAACAGTGAAGTAAGAATGCTTTAATTTTATGCTGTATATTTGCTTTTAAATCTTTCCATGCTGTTTTTCGAACGTGAATTGGTGGATTCTCTGGACTGAGTATGATGGCATCATTGACACTTTATAATCACCCTTGTAGACTCATGTAAAAGGTAATAAACACCGCTATGTTGTAGGCTGTTATGTCTGTTCTGCTGAAACGGTGAAGTAAATATGCTGTTTTAAATGTGTGCAGGTGTTAAGCTGTTTTATTTATAGGTGTTAAGAGAGACATATATATATATATATATATATATATATATATATGTATATGTGTATGTTGCCTCCTCATTTAAAGACGGAACCCCCCCAAAAATAAAATTCTGGCTACGCCCCTGGTGTCAGAGACCAATTATGTGGTTGCTACGCCTGATCGTAGGCGGGCAACACAGTTAAGTCATATCAGTTTACTTAAGCCATATTATGCATCGTCACAGTCGCCTAGTGGTAAGAGTGAATCAGCTGTCTTGGTCGTGGCTGGCACGTCTATAGCTTCTTCAGAATTAGAAGATGTGCAGGGCCCGGATGATTCCATGTTGCATGCTCGTCTAAATAATTCAGAGACATTGGTAAAATTAGAGAGGGTTTAGATCATTTGGATTTACAACAGCAATCAGAATTGAAAGCATTAATACTTGAATTTCCATGTCTGTTTTCAGATACTCCTACTTGCACAACGTTAATCGAGCATGACATAGAAGTCGGTACAGTACAGTCGTACTCTAGTTGGGCTTCGCCCTGTTTGTTAGTCTAAAAACCTGATCATACGTACAGATTTTGCACGGATTACAGAAAAGTAAATGGTGTAACAAAACCAGACTCGTATCCATTGCCTAGGATAGAAGATTTTGTTGATCAAGTCGGTGCGGCTCGTTATGTGAGCAAATTCGACTTGCTTAAGGGTTATTACCAGGTTCCTCTTACTCCTAGGGCACAAGAGATTTCTTCTTTTATTACGCCGTCGGGACT
The DNA here is from genome assembly GCA_032164185.1 of Moxostoma hubbsi. Lineage (NCBI taxonomy): Eukaryota > Metazoa > Chordata > Actinopteri > Cypriniformes > Catostomidae > Moxostoma > Moxostoma hubbsi. The sequence goes on from JAVLUX010000007.1 coordinate 41,444,459, forward strand.
CTACTCTTATACGAGAATGGCTTTTGGGTTGCGCAACGCCCCCTCCAGTTTCCAGCGGCTCATGAATCGAGTCATTGCGGGACTGGAGGGGTGCGCTGTGTATATTGATGATGTGGTCTGTTATTCAGACACTTGGACGATCCACCTTGCCCGCATACGTTCATTATTTGAACTGTTTGCGGCTGCAAACCTCACTGTAAACTTGGCAAAATGTGAGTTTGCCCGGGCTACAGTAGTGTATTTGGGAAAGGTGGTCGGACAGGGGAACGTTCGGCCAGTGAGAGCGAGTCCTGGCCATTGACAAATTCCCACGTCCTGTCACTAAGAAAGAATTGATGCGCTTCCTTGGTATGATTGGGTATTACAGGAACTTTTGCTGTAATTTTTCATCTGTCGTTGCCCCACTAACTAACCTGTTGAGGGGTTCAGTTAAATTCAATTGGACTGCTGATTGTCAACACGCATTCGAAAACGCCAAGTCTCTTCTGAGTTCTGCACCTATTTTGGCTGCTCCTAGGCTGGAGGAGCCCTTCCAGCTGCAAGTGGATACTAGCCTGGTAGGGGCAGGTGCTGTTCTCCTTCAAAAGGATGACAATGGAATAGATAGACCAGTTTCCTATTTTTCTCGGAAGTTTAATTGCCACCAATTTAACTATTCAACCATCGAAAAGGAGGCACTGGCCCTTATTTGGGCACTCCAACATTTTGATGTTTATGTTGGTGGTGGGTTACACCCTGTGGTGGTCTCTTCTGATCACAATCTTCTTACTTTCCTCTCTTCTCTTCAAAATACTAACCAGCGCCTTATGCGTTGGGCTCCGTTTCTACAGCCTTATAATCTATCTATTGGACACATCAAGGGGTCCGAGAACATCATGGCTGATGCTTTGTCATGGGCTCTTGATGACTGTTAAGGGGTGTCTATCTCTTCTCTAGTCTCTGGTTCTTTCCAATCTTAAATTGCTATCCAGGCGCCAGGATTTGCTGGGTGGGAAGGAGGGGGGGATTGATTGTTTATTTTTTGTAGTGGCTGTTGTATTGAGGGGGTGGGTAAAAGGGGATAAGAGTGGGGTTTAATCTAACATTAGTCTTTTGGGTAATGGGTTTAGTTATTGGTTTTGGGTGTAGTTTGTTGGGTTTTTGTTTTTTAGCATTGATTATGGGAAATGGTGTAATGAGTAGAATGTAAAACTACAGAGTCCCATATGGGTCTCTGTTTTGTGGAGGGAGTGATGTCACGCCCGGCTTTGCCGTGCTAGATGTGCTCACTCCACCATTGGACAGAATGTGTTGGGCCGTTTCTCTCCTCCCAGTCTGAAGAGGGAGCTGGTGGTTTTCAGTCCATCTGACAGCAGCTGATTGGTGGGACTGTTTAAAAACCTCTCCTGCCAGTTGTCTGGCCTCTCGGATCTGCTTTGCGCGTCTCGGCACTGCTGGGGCCTTCAGGCTGGCAGCAGCAATCTTACTCCTTTTTTGTTTTGTTTGCATTTTACACAGTCTACACTCTACTGATTTGCACTACACTTTGATTAGTTTCCTCTTGCGTCTCATTTACTGACTTTATACATTTCTTGATTTAAATTATGATTTCATCGTATTATTTAATGTTTAAATAAACTATTTTTGATTTAAAGTAACAAACGGTGTGGTCTCCCCTATGTCACTGCTACTGTGAGCCAGGTAGTCGTGACACCATAAAGTTTCCAGAACATTCCCTTAACCTTAAGGGAACGTTCTATTTACGTTAAGAAAACTTTCCTGGATCACCAATAGGGAACGTTCTGGGAACCAAAAACTAACATTCCCAGAACGTAAAATTGTTAGCTGGGATTCTGACTAATAGAGTGATGTCAGAGATGTTGCGTAATGCTGAGAAGCTGATTTAAATACCCTTCAGTTCCTTGTTCAGTGTGCATGAGCTGTTTTTCTTGGTAAGCCACATCTTGGTTGTATCAGTTCTATTGGGGCTGCAGACAGTTTCACACTCAGTTATCAGAGATATCGGTGAGTAAACCAGTAGTTGATGTTCTGAACCTGATGCTTTTAAATTAAATTGTACAATAACAGAAATATGTTGTGAGCTTGATGTCTATTTTTTTCTATTAATCAATAGACCACAGATGACATCAATGGCTTATGAGGAATATGACCTTGACTTTTTTTTTTTTTTAATTTGTCAAATGTGACAATAAATCCAGAATATGTCAGAGATGAACCGGTTGTGTTCTGCGGGAAAAGCGATGTCATCAAATTTGGTGCAGCATTTCTCCCGATATTCTACTACATAAACTTTTCACTTATCTTGTTGGGGAACGGGCTGTTGCTGTGTATCATCTACAAATATGAGAAGCTTTGCTCAGTCACCAACATATTCTTACTTAACCTTGTCATCTCAGACCTGGTCTTCGCATCTAGTCTCCCATTTTGGGCAGTGTACCACAGCTCTGAATGGATCTTCGGCAGTACCCTGTGCAAGATGGTGGGAAGTGTTTATTCCATCGGCTTCAACAGCTCCATCCTCTTCCTTACACTCATGACCTTTGACCGCTACCTGGCAGTGGTTCATGCCATGGCACGCCAGGCACAGGAGGAGAGCATATGCGGTTGTATTCCGCTGCCGTTTGGGTGCTCAGTGTATTGGCTAGTATAAAGGATATCATTCTTCACAACGTGAGAGACAATCAGGAAAGTGGTATGCTGTGTGAAGTGACTGACTGGTTACTCCCAGAGTGTCCTCATAAAGTATGCCCTGTACTATTGCATCAGCCCTGTCTTTTATACCTTTTTGGGCAAGAAATTTCAAAACCATTTTCTGAAACTTTTGGACAAGCGTCTGCCATTTCTGAAGATAACTGTAAAGTCAACACAAAACAGTAAAAGTAGCTACATCATTCAGGAGCCCGAACACTGATTTGATTCAGAAAGTGTGACCATGGAGGATGTGGTTAATTTGAAAAGAGACAACTCTGTACCATTTTCTATTAAAATTGTTACTAAGAGGACAAAAAAAGGAACATTTTGGTTTTTGTAGCATCAATGATTTTCAACGTACTTATGTATAGCTTAATATTCTGCATGGTTTTTGTGCTGAACAGATGGAGTTTTTAATTATGGTTAATCTGAGATCTATAAGTGGGGTAAATTACTCATTTTATATCGCTGTTCAACTGCTGGTATATGAGCTGAAACAAGAATCTTGATGTAAACAAAAATTTTAAGTGACATGTTGTTTTAGTCAAGGGAAACAAAAAACAATTCTGTTTAAATGTCTCAAAATAAAAAAAAAAAGGTAAACTTCCTGTCTTGTCAACACAAATGTATCCTGTCTAATTGACATTTATTAACATCCAATGTTTATTTTGAGTCTATCATTGTGGTCTGTGGCCTTATATACTGCCATATATAAAATATTTGTGCATGGAAAATAAATATTTCTTATTAATCTGCTTTCTATAACTGCATTGTTGTTGTTTTCTTTAAACAGATGTCAGGAAAACTTATTCAAACCAAAAGATGCAAAGGAAAATATACAAATATTGCAAAGAGAGATTATGCAGATATCAAGTGATATCTACTGTAACCTTACCTCTATTATAGGAAATATCTCAAATCCCCCACCTACAGCACGACAGAAAGTGTCACAAAATAGAAAACACAACCTTTAAAGACACCTTAGTTATGAAACTCACACTTTTATCCGACATGCATGTTTCATAGTGTAGCTTAAATTCTGCTTTTTTGACATCAGTCTAAAAGGCATCTGATTTCTGTAAAACGTGGCCCAATATTTGTCACTTGCCCCACTACACACAGTAAAACATAGGGCACTTCTGTTAGTGCACACTTACCTCTCAGAGTGTTTAAATGGTGTTTAGAGGTATAAAATAAATACATTTGTATGCATGTCGACGCATGTGTGTTAATGCATTAATGAACTAGTCCCAGAGGGCGACACATGCAAATGAGCTTCATTCATGTCTTCACTCATTTGGCCTTTGCTGAAAATATATTTTAATAGAATAACTTATATAATACATTACATATTTACTTTGTATCCCTAATAAGAGATTAGGGATACAATTACTTCCAAATAATCTTTATTTTACTGTAACCTAACCCCTTAAATGAACTGTTAAGGGGTTTTAATGAATTATTACAAACACAAACATTACTCCTGTCAGTAGCCTGCAAAACACATGTAACCTAAGAACATTACATTTCACACTTTTCTCACTGCTAGACCACCTCATTCAAAACTGTAATACATTTAGTGTAAATAAATACAACAGCTTTAAAGGGATAGTGCACCCAACAATGACAATTCTCTCATTTACTCACCCTGATGACATCACCGATGTGTACAACTTTTTTTCTTCTGTTGTAGAGCACAAATGGTGATTTTTAGAAGAATAGTTCAGCTCTGTTGGTCCATACAATGCAGGTGAATGGTGACCAGAACTTTGAAGGTCCAAAAAGCATATAAAGACAGCATAAAATAAATCCATAAGACTCCAGTGGTTAAATCAATATCTTCAGAAGCCACATAAGTGTGGGTGAGAAACAGATATATTTTATGTCCTCTTTTTTTTTTTTTTATACAATAAACTCTCCTCAAATAATGCAAAACGGCATAAACAAAATGAGATTTATAGTAGAGTACTTCGATATTGACCTGTTTTTCACCTACACCTATCACATCACTTCTGAAGACATGGATTTAACCACTGGATTACTTTTATGCTGCCTTAACATGCTTTTTGGTGCTTCACATTTCTGGTCACCATTCACCTGCATTGTATGGACCAACAGAGGTGAAATATCATTCTAAAAATCTTAATTTGTGTTCAGCAGAAGAAAATCATACACATCTGGGATGGCATGAGGGTAAATGATGAGAGAATTTACATTTTTGGGTGAACTCTCCCTTTAAGCTCACCAATCAAGATCTTTAATAAAGATCAATAATACGTTCTTCATTCTTCACCATGAGGGCCATTCTCCATTATTTTAAGTGTTTTCAGCACCACGGCAATTAGTGTCTAGTTATAAAACACATTTCATGAGATACATGTGCAAAAGCATAACTAGTGTAATATTAGTTTGATAAAGAGACAGAACGTGGTTAGGGATGAACCAAAAATACTATAAACAAACTGAAAATTGAACAAATGGATGTGAACTGAAAATATGTGTGATATACAATATTGGACAATGTTAACAGGTTAATAGTTGTTCTAGAGATGTAAATCCAGTACAGATGTACAGTAAAGTACAGTACTATGGTTGAGAACGGCTGGGGTCATGTGGAGATGTCGTTACTGATGGAAGACGATCAGCTGCTTTTGCTCTTTCTGCAAGAAACTTGTCAAACTCTAGAATAGAGAGAGAGAGAGAGAGAGAGCGAGAGAGAGAAACAGCAGACTTGTAGACTTCCTTATGAAGCACAACGCCTTGAGTAAATGTCAAATTGGATTCATGCCAAAATTTTGCACATCTGACCACATTTTCACCCTACAGACACTCATTGATAAATATGTACATCAAAATAAAAGCCAAATTTTTGCCTGTTTTGTAGATTTTAAGAAAGCATTTGATTCAATCTGGCATGAAGGATTATACTTTAAACTTATTGACAGCGGTGTAAGGGGAAAATCTTATGATGTCATCAAATCAATGTACACAGCCAGTCAATGTGCTGTTAAAATTGGCAACAAAAGAACCAAATTTTTCTTTCAACAGCGAGGAGTGAGACAGGGCTGCCGTTTAAGCCCCACCCTCTTCAACATGTATATCAATCAGTTGGCACAAACTATTGAACAATCTCCCGTTCGAGGTCTCACTTTACATGACACAGAAATAAAGTGTCTCCTCTACGCAGATGACCTGGTGCTCCTGTTGCCCACTAAAGAGGGGCTACAGCAGAGCCTGGCATTACTGGAGAGTTACTGTCAGACCTGGGCCCTGACAGTCAACCACCAAAAAACCAAAGTCATGATCTTCCAAAAGCGATCCAGATTTCAGGGACTAACAAACATTTTTTCATTATCAAACAGAAACATTGAAATCACAAAGACATACACTTAAAAATACGGCCTAAAAAAAAATTTCTACAGGTAATTTTGCTTTGGCTGTGAATGAACTCAAAGAGAAAGCACAAAGGGCATTCATCGAACCAATCGCATTATATGGCAGTGAAGTGTGGGGTCCACCTGTAAAATTGGACTATTTAAATTGGAAAAAACATCCCACTGAAACTCTGAATCTGGAATTTTGTAAAAGAATCATTTATGTCCAAAGAAAAGCCCCAAATAATGGATGCAGGGCAGAATTAGGCAATACCCTCTCTTTTTGAACATTCAGAAATCCATCAAATTCTGGAAGCACCTAAAGACAAGTGACCCCAACACATCCCATTATAAAGCCCTAAAACACCAAGAGCTGAGCGGGGTGAAGAGTCCCCTATGCCAGCTTGTCCTGAGACTGACTGAAGTCACACCTGATGAGATCGGCCAGTCTCAGGATAACGGCACACTCACAAACATTCGGCCGAAACAAATTATACACAAAGAAAAGGAGAAATACCTCACGCATTGGACAAACACCATTAAAACTCAACACAAACTGGAATGTTATTCGGCACTAAATCGAGAGTACACGGTGGCAAACTATCTGACCACAGTGACTGACAGAAAATTAAGAAAAGCACTGACGATGTACAGACTCAGCGAGCACAGTCTGGCCGTAGAGACGGGCCGCCGCAGACAGACATGGCTGCCCCGCGAGGACAGACTGTGCTCCCAATGCATCCTGGGAGTGATCGAGACAGAACTGCACTTCCTCACAGAATGCCCAAAATACCAACCAATTAGAAACAAATATTACCCCAAAATTAACAACATATGTCCAGATTTCAATGCATGTACCCCGACACAAAAAATGTGTTTTATTCTGGGTGAAAAAGAGGAATGTGCAAATATAGCTGCAAGATTTGTAGTATCCTGTAGAAACCTGCGGGACAACCAGAACTCAAATCAATAACAATACATGATGTATTGATGACCCCTGACCCCAATCCCCTACCCCTGTTACTGACCCTATATAATGTTGCATGTTGTTTTTTTATAGTTATTATTGTTGTCATGTCTTAGTTTAGCTCCTGTTTTGTTTTCTATGTAATTGCTTTGGCAATACAAAATGTCTTTGTCATGCCAATGAAGCTTGTTAAATTGAAAAAATTGAAAATTGAAAAACACTCGTACCTCACACGGCAGAACCACGCTCGCTCCAAACACACGCTCTCACAGTCAAACCGCAGTGCGCACAGAGAGAGAGAGAGAGAGAGAGAGAGAGAGAGAGAATGAACACGTTTGTCATTTTTACTTTTAATAAGTATCCAACTGGCAGAAAGTTACTGTAAAATTTACAGCAACCTTTTATAAAAGTGTAACTTTAAATAATATATCACAATATTTAAGTGTTTATATTTGTTTCCAGAACAAAATACTCATCAGTATCAGCAAAGCCTCAATATATCATCAAAGGAAGTCACAATCAAAAGGCACTTTTGTAGTGTAGCCACAGAATAGTGATAACAAAGAGTCAGTGCATGTGTAGCTCTACAATCCAGAGCACATCTTTAGATTTCAGTGAGCATCTCTTGCTACTTTTAATTATTCCCTTAAAAAAATAGCATTCATCTGTGTGTCACAGTATGGGGCAGAATCACAGATAACACCAGTGTCAGTGTAACGTCTGTTGTAGCTGGCAATGGAAATGACGAAGACGATGACGATGAAGTGTAGAAACCAAGTGCAGTTTATTTTTGCAAACGTGATACCAATTAACCCTAATATTAAACGTGAACTTAACAAAACATTAACAATGAACATAGGCTTAACTGGACTTGACTTAAACATGACAATGACTTGAACAAAACAACAGTGTTACCTTAACAATACTTGACAAAGGACAATGGCAAACATGAGGGCTTAAATACATGACATGGGGGAACATAAACCAATGAACACACAGAACTCTAAACAATATTATTAAACAATAAACCAATGAACACAAGACACATGAACATGGAGGGAAAGAAGGACATCACATGACTGGGAAACAGGAACTTAACTTATTCGAAATAAAAGACATGGAAAACAGTAACCAACAGAATAAACATGACAGTCCGGTTGCAACAAACAACAGGTAAAAAAGGCGGAGTGCATAATACACCTTTGGGTCACTAAGTTGGTTCTTAATTTTATGATCATGATTTTTGCATGAAAATGTACATGCGCATGCCTTATGCTTTGATTGGTGATGAGAGACATTGTTTTTAGTTAAAAAAAGACAAGCTTCTGCAGAATAGTTTAAAGAAGGGGCAAAATGTGTTTAGGTCTATTCAGGGTCTACAATTGTTTTTTAAAGAATGAGCTAGACATGCTAGAAATAGGATGGAAACATCCCTTAAAAACTGCCAATTACCACAGACTCACTTTGCTCAATAGTATCTGTCAGTTTACCATATGACTATATTAACATTTCATTCACTGTTTGGCCTTTAAATCTCACTTTGATGACAAGATACCACTGCCAGTTGGTTAATCTCACACAATACTTAAAGAACAAAGTAGCAGCTTCCCTCCTTTTGAAATCCGCTGCGAGTCCGGTTGTGGGACAGACATATGATGGCTGGGTGATGATGATAGAGGGGGAGCAGATTCATCTCCTCAGTGTTTTACAAACTTGGGTTTTAAATGTCCAAAAATTCTGTAGTTTGACTGATCATCAATTCATAGAAAATGGTCATCTCTATGAGAAAAGAGGTTGAGAGTCCATGAGCAATGAGAACACAATATTATATCACACACCATTAATCATGTGGGCATTATATATGCTGTAAAGTTTTCACAATTCAATGACTGATAAAGCCACATTACCAAAAAGTTTTCATCCACTTTTTACAATGTTCTGTTATCGACAGTGGAAATGCACAAAAAAAACACACACTCATGTGTAAAATAGAGAACAGAATAGAATATTGGCCATCTTATTATAATTTCAATTTCACATAATAAAAAAAACTTCCATCAAGAATAAAAGTAATGTCGTTGTCTTCAATGAAATTGAACATTTCTCGACATTTGTCGCGTTTGCTAAAGTTAAGCAGAAAAATATTATGCCGCTGAAACTATCAATATTTTGCATTTTCATCAGCTTAATTTTGGCGCGCAAACCCTTTTCCCGCAAAAAAATAATTGTATGGAAACTTATTTAATGAGACCCAATGTCACTTAGAGTTTAGTTATATCTTACCCAAACGGATCCAATGAACTAAACTCCATCATCATCACCATCATCATTATCATCACCATCATCATCACCATCACCATCATCACCATTACCATCATCACCATCATCACCATCATCATCACCATCCTCACTTTGATTCACAAACCATGGACGAACAGAGCTCGGGCCATACAGTGGTGTCGTTTCTTGCACTGGAGGTCTAATTTCTGTTAAAACAATAAATACTGAATAGATACATGATAAATAAATAGTAGCAATAGATAATATTACTAATAGGCTTAGATCTGATATTATTAACAATTCATATATAACACTTTATAATAACTAGATGATAACATCAACAAACACTGCACATTAAGCTGTAATAATCATCAATATCAAACGCACGTGAAACTTTATATATTTATGCATTCCTATATCAGGTTATAAAAGTTATGATCAAGTGTTTGCTGCTGATATTGTGGAAATCCTTTAGTTACTCACCGGAGTTTTCAGGTGTACTGAAGCAGCTCAGGATTCTCCAGACTCTTCGTAAAGATCTCCACAGACATTCAAGTAAGTCAACTGTGGGAAGAATAAGTTGAAGTTTAAGTTATAGTTTGGGTAATTCTATGTGAGCGACTGTTTTCAGCAAATGTTGCTGCGGATGAAACATTTCTCACCTCTGATGTTGGTTTCCATGTCAGTCTGTCTGTCTTTGCTGTGTGGATCTGCGTGTCCAGATGTCTTTCCCAGAGCAGAGACGGAGCTGTCCATGTGTGCGAGCGAAAGAACCAGTGGCTACCCAATGAAAAATCCCAAGTTGTGCCAGTAGGCGGCGGTTAAGGCACATTTGAAGAATTGGTCAAACTCTAGCCGGAAGCACTAAGCGCAACATGTTGAGGGAAACAGCACACGCATCTGAAAAGTATATAAAATATATTATTTTATTATTATTATATTATCACAATTTTATATGCATATTACACCATGCACTCTCTGTTTATATTTGTGGATTACAAAAGATAAACAAAGCCAAGTTATGAACGTTTTTTATTCTGAAACAACATGTTTATCAATATGCACTAAAACAGGCAATAAATAAATAAAAGTATTCAAATAATATTCAGTGCTGAGTTGTAACAAAAAAGCATCAACAAATCAAAACACACAAGTGACAAGTGAAAAGCAGATCATTTATCAAAACAAAACACAAATTTAGAAATTACTTTCCTTATATATATAATACAAATCTACTGTCAAATCAGGCTTCAAAAACACCAGCCCATTTTTATATAAAAACAAACGAGTTATAAAATACAAATCAGTAAAACAAAATAAATAAATCAACCATCCAGCAACACTCCAGCCTGTCCATATGTGTAAATAACCCACAGTTATTTGAATTCGTTTGCTTTAATAATAAATTAAATTCAATAAAAACTTATATATATATATATATATATATAGCAAATTTAGCAAATTGGGGGCCCAAGGCGAAGGTATGTATGTATACGCCCCCCCCAAAAAAAATAATGTACCGACTGAATGGTGGATAGGCAGGAAAAGCTAATTAAATTATTCTGAATAACATGTTCAAAGCGATTTTCACGAAAACTCACACTCCTAACTGTCTGACGGGAATAACCTCAGGCAGTTCGACCTGTGTTTTTGTGAAAATCGCTTTGAACATGTTATTCAGAATAATTTTAACACAATATTATTGTTTATGTTATTGTGTTCTGTTCAGCGGATTAATTATATAATCAACGCGATTTTCATGTAGCCTAATGTTATTCATGAATATGCATGTTATGTTGCTGTATGAAATAATGTAAATGTTAAAGTGGGTTATTTTGTATGTCCATATATCCACTCAATGTTTTTATGTTACTGAATGGTTTTGTTCCAAGCGACTTTTATTGATAATAAACAGACTCATTGATAGCCTAAGTTGATCGCATTATTTTCCTTAACATAAGATTATAGAGTATAGAATAGTCTGACTGAGGTCAGTGTAGCCTACTTTTGCGTTCATTTGATTGAATATTGTTTCTGAAATCGGTAAGTCGAAGGTCCGTGTACTTTTGCGTCCATTCCTTTTTCAACTCGTAACTGAAAAACGAAACGCATGCTTTCTTCTTTATTCGTTTTTAGCCTGGTGAAACAATATTCACATACAAACTTATTTTCTTTATATACTCTGTGAGTCATAATACAGGTTGGACAATAATAATACAGGGCTAAGAGTATTACAAAAAACCACAAGATTGTGACGCATATCAACGGTTTGTGCGGAGCGTGCGCGCGCACTGCATGACATGGAGGCGCGTGCGCGAACACTTGCGTTTTCCTATCAACAGTGGAAACAACTTAAAATACTGTATAATTTCTGGTCATACAGAAAATAATAATACATCATTCGCAACTACTTTTATTTGTGTAAACTCACAATAACAAGAAAACGTTGTGCTCTTGTAAAATAAAATAAAACAATCAGGCGCACTTTCATGATCTCCGTGGAGAACGCGTCTCAACAATGAACTGAAACAAAATATAGCGTATGTAGGCTAAAGCTTGAAATGTCCACTTTTAAACGAACAAATTGTAATCGAAAGCAAATAGCCTACGTCTGACCATGAATTTCTCTCTTTACAGCGGAGATGGAGATATGTTTCTAGCCGACACTGATTTAGAAAACACAAGTTATTAATAAACAATTAAAATGCCTCGGTATTTTTTCAGACACATTTATTATTATTAGTCTATAAATCACCTAAACCCTAAATCACCTCTCTGTATGGTTCCAGAGGCTCTTCTCATTCAGCACTGCGGGAAAAATATAATTTCCGGGTTTGGCCTTAGAAAACCAGTAAAATCGACATTTTTTTTTCCATATTAATTTGTGAATATTTTAAAATGTTTAATAAAGGAGAAAAAAAAGTCATAAACAAATAAAATCTGAAAATACGTCAATATTCTTATTATTTGTTTGTTTATTTTGCGCAGCATTTAGTGTAGGCTATAACGTACAGTTCAAATTTTGGTGTTCAACTTTGCGTTTTATAAATATAACAACCGTTCGTTTTTCAATTACGGGTTAAAAAAGGAAAAAGGAATGGACGCAAAAGTACACGGACAAATGGGTAATTGTAAAGATTAATTATTATGTGTTTAAACGAGAAACAAGCCAAAACCATTTTGGGCGTTTTTTTGTGTATTCTCGCAGTTTTTGACGAGGTTTTGGGCTGGTAAACCTTGCTGGCATCTGGCACCCCTGGGTGTGTCTGAAAGACACAGTAGTTCAAACCTCATTGTGCACAATGTTTTACAAATTCTTCAGATTAACGTTATCACAACATATGATGGATCACATACTGTAGAATCATAGGGCTATACTACAATTAGTAAAAAAAAATGTTTTATCGTAAATTTCACAGGTTGACTCACCAAAGCCCCATCATCGTCATCATCGCTGTCAAAATGGACATCACTGGACAACTCTTCCTCAGTGTCAACCTCGATAACACTGTCGGTGACGGCGGGCTGAAACAACGTGATGTCCTCTTCATTTTCTTGGTTGACTTATCCTCACCTAGCGCCACTTCAGGTAAAAGAAATACTTATGCCAAATACGTATCAGCGTCTTTTCGCTTTTTTCTCTTAATTGAGCAGCTTGGGTAACTTCTTTTCATTTTCGCGTTTAATATCGGCTTGTTTCGTCTCTGTGTACATCCCAGTCCTCCTGTCAGTGTGTTTATATTTCGCGCCGTGCACCATTACGGACTAGTCCATTTCATTGTGAAAATAGGGGGTGTATGTGTAGGGAAGGATAACCATGAACTGGACATTTTAGCCAGTACTTCAACGTTTATATATATATATATACACACACTTTAATAATAATAAACAACGGTATTTTATTTTTTGTATCATTGAGAAAATGTGGAAATCCGCTGTGATTGGAGGAGGTTGGCTCCACGTGATGGTACATCAGAGAACCAGTGAGTGACCTCTTTTCTCTCTAGCTCTTTCGCAACATGTTGGAGTTTTCGCCAGTTTGTATGTATGTCATGAACTTTGTTGGGTGGAGTGGAGTGGCGGGCCAGACCGGGCTGGAATGTGTTTTTTTATTATTTTTTTTTATTTCCATAATTATATATGACAATTTAAGTTATTCTAAAGCATCATTAGATATAAAGAGCAATAAAGATAACATTCATATCAATGAAATTAAAGAACATTCAAATTACATATTAAAGAAAAGAAAATAAAGAAAACATAACATAAAGGAAAGGAGGTATACGTGTATAATTAAAATAAAGAAGAGGAATTTAATTCTTTGAAGATGTCCATCGTTCTGATGCTTTGCGGTTTGAGAGTCCTTTCAGTGTTTCACAGTAAATCTTCAAGTCAGCTTTAAAATGGTAGATGTTAGGAATCCTTTCAGACCATTTACATTTATGTATGTAAAACTTACCAAGTAATAAGATCAGATTTAACAAAAAAACGTGACTCTTGTCTATATCTTTTTTTGCAAATTATAATTCCACTCAACAGATTAAATAAATATTCCACATCAATCCAGAAAAACTTCACATATATACATTCAAAGAAAAGATGTAAGACAGTTTCAGTATCCTTTTTACAAAATGTACAGGATTCAGAAAGGTCATTTTATATCATTTTAAAGTATATTTCATACACTTTGTTATTAATACAGTATTTATTATTATAGGTCCAAATCAATCTCCAATTTATATTTCTAAAATGTTCATTCCAAAAGTATTTATTTCGAGGTGTAGCAGGGCAGCGAATCAAACATCTGAAGAATTTATTATTACATTTACTATCTTTTATATCAACACCGTTTAACAAAACCTGTTTTTTATGCATTGCTTGCTTATGAGGTTCACTACTGCCTCTCAAGAGTCTCAAACAACCTCCTGGGATTGCATCAAAAACAATCATATATTCTCGTAAGATACTGGAATCCCAAATTTATTTAAAAATTCAGTATATGTAAGTAAGTATCCCTTATTATTTATCAATTGTGAGACCCAATTGTCGTAGAAGATTGATTTATTCTTATATTTAACCATTTTACTGTTCCATATTAACTGTTTGTGGGGGGAAAATTTATGTTTGTATATAAGAAGCCAAGATAAAAGAGCCTGTCTATGAAAATTGGATAGCTGAATGGGGAGCTTGTTAACCTCATGATGACGTCATCTCAACTGTGAACTTTTGACTTTTGAGGAGCATTAATGCAAGCAAAAACAAAGACTGAATCGGATGTGCTTGTGAAATTGTGTTGTCTGCCAACCAGATGTCTGCAACCAAGTAACAAATCACATATCTCTGCAACAGAAAATCGTAGAGACTTCCTGTTTCACTTATTTCACTCAGGATGGAAAGTAGGCTTGATATGTATCACTCTGGTAACTGCCTAGCAACCAGATTGGGTTACCCTAGCAACCACGAAACAAATCACATATCTTTGAACCAGAACATCGTAGAGACTTAGGGGTTGACATATTTCACTCAGGATTGCAAGGAGCCTTATGAGTAGCACCCTGGTAACTGCCTAGCAACCAGATGGGGTTACCCTAGCAACCAAGTAACAAATCACATATCTCTGCACCAGAAATTCGTAGAGACTTCCTGTTTCACTTATTTCACTCAGGATGGAAAGGAGGCTTGATAAGTATCACCGTGGTAACTGCATAGCAACCAGATATGGTTACCCTAGCAACCACGAAACAAATCACATATCTTTGAACCAGAACATCATAGAGACTTAGGGGTTGACATATTTCACTCAGGATTGCAAGGAGCCTTATGAGTAGCACCCTGGTAACTGCATAGCAACCAGATATGGCTACCCTAGCAACCACGAAACAAATCACATATCTTTGAACCAGAACATCGTAGAGACTTAGGGGTTGACATATTTCAATCAGGATTGCAAGGAGCCTTATGAGTACCACTTTGGTAACTGCCTAGCAACCAGATGGGGTTACCCTAGCAAGCAAGAAACAAATCACATATCTTTGCACCAGAAAATCGTAGAGACTTCCTGTTTCACTTATTTCACTCAGGATGGAACGTAGGCTTGATATGTATCACTCTGGTAACTGCCTAGCAACCAGATTGGGTTACCCTAGCAACCAAGTAACAAATTATATATTTCTGCTCCAGAAAATCGTAGAGACATCTGGGTTGACTTAATTCACTCAGGATGGAAAGGAGGCTTGAAAAGTATCACCCTGGTAACTGCATAGCAACCAGACAGGGTTACCCTAGCAACCAAATAACAAATCACATATCTCTGCACCAGAAAATCATACAGACTTGAGGGTTGACTTTATTCACTCAGGATGGAAAGGAGGCTTGACAAGTATCACCCTGGTAACTGCATAGCAACCAGACAGGGTTACCCTAGCAACCAAGTAATAAATCACATATCTCTGCACAAGAAAATCGTAGAGACTTCCTGTTTGACTTATTTCACTCAGAATGTAAAGTAGCCTTGATATGTATCACTCTGGTAACTGCCTAGCAACCAGATATTGTGACCCTAGCAACCAAGTAACAAATCACATATCTTTGAACCAGAACATCGTAGAGACTTAGGGGTTGACATATTTCACTCAGGATTGCAAGGAGCCTTATGAGTATCACTTTGGTAACTGCCTAGCAACCAGATGGGGTTACTTCCTGTTTCACTTATTTCACTCAGGATGGAAAGTAGGCTTGATATGTATCACTCTGGTAACTGCCTAGCAACCAGATTGGGTTACCCTAGCAACCAAATAACAAATTATATATTTCTGCTCCAGAAAATCGTAGAGACATCTGGGTTGACTTAATTCACTCAGGATGGAAAGGAGGCTTGACAAGTATCACCCTGGTAACTGCATAGCAACCAGACAGGGTTACCCTAGCAACCAAGTAATAAATCACATATCTCTGCACAAGAAAATCGTAGAGACTTCCTGTTTGACTTATTTCACTCAGAATGGAAAGTAGCCTTGATATGTATCACTCTGGTAACTGCCTAGCAACCAGATATTGTGACCCTAGCAACCAAGTAACAAATCACATATCTATGCAACAGAAAATCGTAGAGACTTGAGGGTTGACTTTATTCACTCAGGATGGAAAGGAGGCTTGACAAGTATCACCCTGGTAACTGCATAGCAACCAGACAGGGTTACCCTAGCAACCAAGTAATAAATCACATATCTCTGCACAAGAAAATCGTAGAGACTTCCTCTTTGACTTATTTCACTCAGAATGGAAAGTAGCCTTGATATGTATCACTCTGGTAACTGCCTAGCAACCAGATATTGTGACCCTAGCAACCAAGTAACAAATCAAATATCTATGCAACAGAAAATCGTAGAGACTTCTGGGTTGACTTTATTTAATTTCCTCATTTCCTTCACCTGGTTACTGTGACAAACTACTTTAAACTAATTTAAACTTTAAACTAAATTAAACTTCAAACTACTTTAATCTTCAAACTACTTTAAACTAATTTAAACTTCAAACTACTTTAATCTTCAAACTACTTTAATCTTCAAACTACTTTAAACTTCAAACTACTTTAAACTTCTTCAAACTTTCTGGGCCAAACTTTCACAAGCCAACTTAAAGTTTGTCTCAGCAAACTTTTTAATCTAGTTTTTATACTGTTGTCAAAGGTTTATCAGAGAAGTATTTTCATGGGGTTTTATGCATGTATATTTACAATAAAGATGTCCCATTTCGGAATAATTGATTTCAGATAGGTCTGTTGCCCTTGGGTGTCCCCCTAAAAATAAAATGGCTGGTATAATTTATATATATATATATATTGAAAAATGTATAAATGTTTTCAAACTCTAAAAGGTAAAATGTGAATTTTTGTTTAAAAATGTAGCTTACAAAAACCAAAAGGTTGACAGGAAGTTAAAAACCATTTTCATTCAAATAAAATAAATATAAAACATAAATATAATAATAAAAAAGCTTTCAAGCTGTAAACGGAAAGTGGGCAATTTTCGCTAACAAATTTGCTTTAATAATAAATTAAATTAAATAAAAACAATATATATATATATATATATATATATATATATATATATATATATATATATATATATATATATATATATTAAGGCTGGAAGATTGATAAATGTTTTCAAACTCAAAGAGAACAAGTGGGAAATTTTTGCTTCTAAATTTAGCAAGATCCTTATCTTTTATGTTGCCATAAAAAAGAGTGTTAAATAATACAATACAATAAAATAGTCTTCAGCGGGGAAAAACTCTTTCCAACTGTAAAAAGGAACGTGGACAGTGATTTTTTTTTCTGCTTAAATTTGCTAAAAAAATAATAATAAAGAGGTTAACAATAAATGTATCGTCGCTATTTATTTATTGTTACATTTATTTGTTTTCATAAACAAAAGAAGAAAAAAAAGCCTTTTCTATAAAATGTCTTACGTATTTATTTTGCTACCACCATACGTCCTCTGATTGGACGAATGAGATTTAAAACATCGATTTTGATTGGCTACACTGACCAGCATGACTTCAGACCGAGCAATGCTGGTGTGTTTTACTGAAAACAAGTACAAAACGTGGAAACAGCGACATTTTGGCTCAAACGTGAGCACAGTGCCTTGCTAATCACAACACTGAACGAATCATCAACATTATAATATTAAATCGCAATGGACAACTTTATATAAACCCGTGACCAAAAATGCAGTCTTGTGTCAAAATGCTGCGTTAGAATATTTACATTATTCGTAACCCTGCGCGTGCTACTGACATTTACATGCTGATATTTATCTGTTAACTCCCAGGAACATGGACGGGTCGAGCCCACTTGTTGTTGCAGTAGATTCAGATGGCGAGCGGTCCAGTTCGGAGGGCGAATACACGGTAACGAGCGGACCTGAGAGGGACACCGAGAAAAGGGAGGATGCGACGCCAATGGAGGCGGCTGCAGGTGCGGTCGGTTTCAGTATCTCGCGCCTGGACAAGCTGAGCGCGCTGAGACTGAACCGAACCCGTCCGGATGCGGACACGGATTTCCGGTACCTGCACTTGTTATGGCAGCCCGGTGAGCCGCTGCAGGCGGGACGGAGCTCGCCGGGCAAGATCACAGCGAGTTGGGTGAGGCGGATGGGAAGAGCCCGGAGGAACATGGGGCCCATTGGAAAAGACCTGTATGGTAGGTTCGTGCATATTTTAAAATAACACGTTTTAATGCAACATTGTAAAAAAATAAATCAAGAGAAGTTAAATAATTTAATTTAGTTGGACTGGACCTGTTAACCAAATTGTAATTTTTCTCTCTCTCTCTCAAAAGCTGTGAAGAAGCTCAGAGAAGCTTCAAACAGCAATGATATTGACACAGGTGAGAATTATCAATCGCAGTCAAATTAGACACTAGGATCTGATCTACAGTGAAGTTACAATCTTTTCACTTTTTTCCTTCTAGTTCGTAGGTTGCTGGAAGATGATATTGATCCTTGTGCGGCTGATGACAAGGGCAGGACAGCCCTACACTTCTCTTCCTGCAATGGCAATGAAAGCATTGGTAAGCGGAGACGAATGCAGTTATTTAACATTAAATTCAACATGAAATGAAGTGAACCCTGTAATACAACTTTTAACAATCTAATCAAATCTCACCCCACATTTTTTCTCGTTGAAAACGCAGTTTCACTCAGATTTATGTCATGTTACTTGAGTAAAAATGATGGGGAATGCGGTTTCATGTTGTCGGTTTCATGTTTTTCAGAGTGGCTTTTAGGCCACGTTCACACTTAATGCGTTTTCATATAAAAACAAATTCATTTTGCTATGGTTTGGCCCTCCACTGGAGACTGTGTTTTTGTCCAACGAAAACTGAGCTTTTCAAAAATGCTTTTCCAAGTGGATCTTCGCATTATTACGAAGACATCTGAAAACGATGACATATTTGTTGTCATGTGACTCAGTCGTGTGATCCATTCAACCCTAAACAATCAAGGTGGCAGCCCATGTTGTAGCGGTTTTGTTGTGCCTTGATCCACTTTGAAGATGTTACCATGTACATTGCATTCCTTCAAAGGTGACGGGAAGTTTACTCAGAACTGCTATCCAGCATCGAAACACGAGAACGATTGCATTTCAGACCCTTCATGAAGCCGCGATATTTCACATGCACCATAAGGGGATTTAAGCATTTTCAGACGTTTCAGTGTGGCCGGAGAGCGCTTTGAAAACGAAGACACCATTTT
Organism: Moxostoma hubbsi; assembly: GCA_032164185.1. Lineage (NCBI taxonomy): Eukaryota > Metazoa > Chordata > Actinopteri > Cypriniformes > Catostomidae > Moxostoma > Moxostoma hubbsi. Next base: position 41,464,033 of record JAVLUX010000007.1, read on the forward strand.
CAGATATGTCCGGTTTAATGGGGACGGAGCATTTTGAAAACGCTCTTCCAAGTGGTTAAATTTGAAAAATTGTAGTGTGAACAGAGGAAACGGAAATATTCGATAAAGATGAGTGGTGGAAGTGTAGTGGGCTAAAGCACTAAACTGTTAATCAGAAGGTTGCTGGTTCGATCCCCACAGCCACCACCATTGTGCCCTTGAGCAAGGCACTTAACTCCAGGTTGCTCCGGGGGGATTGTCCCTGTAATAGGTGCACTGTAAGTCGCTTTGGATAAAAGCATCTGCCAAATGCGTAAATGTAAATGACATATTTGTTGCCATATGATGCAGTCATGTGATCAATTCAACCCAAAACAATCGAGATGGCGGTACATGTTGTATCAGCGTTATTGTGACTGCTATTTACGTGTTAATACTGTAGCATTGCTAAAGATAAATGTTACTTTGTACAAACTTTACATTGCATTCCTTCAAAGGCGACGGGACGTTTACTCAGAATTGCTGTCCGGCGGCTGAACCAGAGGACAATTGCATTTCAGACTGCACATGGCACGGGCCAAACTTTTTACAATCAAGCATTTTCATTAGTTTTGGTGTGGACAATCAACTTTTGGAAAACGTTTTAAAACGACAGTGTGGACGGACTGTGTTTCAAAAATGCCATTTTCAGATATATCCTGATTAATGTGGACGTAGCCTTGGTGCAGCTAATGTTAGGCTACATTGTAGTGCAACTTACTGCAATGTTTTAGCGGATTATTTGTTTAACCATCTTCCACTTTGTGTTTCTCTTTCTCTATACACTTCTAACAATCTAGTTCAGTTGTTGCTGAGTTATGGTGCTGACCCAAACCAGAGAGACAGCCTTGGAAACACGCCACTGCATCTGGGTAAAAATGTGCATTTATTACATTTGCCATGTGTTTAGTCATGTTAAGCCTGGAGGCCCTGAATAATGGAAGTTTACATATGAAAGAGCTGACTCTGTAAAATAAAGCATGAATTATTTCATCATATAGGAAAAGTGAACCCTTGTTATTATGTGACACATTGTTGTATTCACTGATAATACATGCTGATTATTCAGTCTTGAAAGCAAACCACCTACATATAAATTTGACTCATTATTTATAATTAAATCTATTTTATAAGCTTGAAATTTATTATGATATGAATTATTAGGCGTGATATAGTAGGTAATGCTAAGGCCTAGGGATAGGTGATATGATGATATATATCGTGGTGATGATACTGAAATACAAAAGTATTCATGTGATTGTGCGCATCTATAAGTGGGCAGGGCTTCACATGAGACAGAGAACTGAGAACTACATACGCTTCTCATCTGACATGCGCATCTGAGTGTCATGAGAGTCCAGCAGGCTTCCTGATATTTGCTCCAGAGAGAGCAGGACTCAACCTAGCATCTCCCTATATTGCAGACCATAAAACTTACGTAACTCATTTGAATTTTAGTTTATTTATTTTTTACCTTAAAGCGCTATGGAGGAAGTCGAACATCTGAAACGGCTAGACAGCCCAAAATTCTAACCACCAATAATGAGGAAAACAACTAAAACACTGTATCACAATAAAGGGTTTTTAAAACACACATCATCACCCTTACTAAAATTCTGTCCGAAAAACGTTTGATATTACGAAAGAAGCAACCTTGTTCACCTTCAGATATTTATACTGTATATTCTCTGTAGAGATGACTAAATTAAGAGCCTATAAGTTTTTTTTTTTTTTAAATTTTTTTTATGTTTTATTTTCTTTGTTGCATTGCTTCAAGAAAATCTTGAGTTTCTTGAGGAAAGTTTGATAATAATATTATTAATAATAATAATAATAATAATAACAATAACAACAACATCAGACTGAAATGTGAAATTTAGCATTATGGTAAGGTTGATATAAAACCAGGTTTATATATATATATATATATATATATATATATAAAATATACACTCATCGATCAACTACAACATTAAAACCACCTGCCTAATATTGTGTTGGTCCCCCTTGTGCTGCCAAAACAGCGCCAACCCATGATTTGACCAATCATACCATTCTCCAAATCACTGCGATCACATTTTTTTTCCCCATTCTGATGGTTGTGAACATTAACTGAAGCTCCTGACCCATATCTGCATGATATTATGCACTGCTGCGACACGATTGGCTGATTAGACAATAACATGGATTATAGTTGGTGCCAGACGGGCTGGTTTGAGCATTTCTGTAACTGCTGATCTTTTGGGATTTTCACGCACAACAGTCTCTAGAGTTTACTCAGAATGTTCCAAAAACAAAAAACATCCAGTGAGCGGCAGTACTGTGGACGAAAATGCCTTGTTGATGAGAGATCAACAGAGAATGGTCAGACTGGTTGGAGCTGATAGAAAGGCTATGGTAACTCAGATAACCGCTCTGTACAATTGTAGTGAGCAGAATAGCGTCTCAGTATGCACAACATGTCAAACCTTGGGTCAGATGGGGTACAACGGCAGAAGAACACGTCGGGCACTTTATTAGGACCATATTGTTCCTTATAAAGTACTCCGAGTGTATGTCATTGTTATGATGTAAAATTATGCATATTGTGATAAGATTTCAGTCATATTGCCCACTCCTACTAAGGTCTAGTAATCAGTATGCTGGTTGGAGTTCTGGATGGTAAAGGACCATTAATATTGTGCCTTTGGGCAAGGCACTTGAACCCCAGATTGGAGTGTATTGTACAATATTAAATGACTACTAACTTCTGTTCTACAGCTGCCTGCACCAACCATGTGCCTGTCATCACAACCTTACTGCGAGGAGGTAAGAATAAAAAGTATAAGTAGATTTTATAACCATAAACTGAATTATAGACATATCTTAATTGTTCACAATTTTTTATTCGTATTTAAATTTGGACCTCTGTCTACCCCTTCCAGATTTCACTTTATTAATTTACATTGTTATAAATGTCGTCTTGTTAGGTGCTCGAGTTGATGCATTGGACCGTGCGGGAAGAACCCCTCTGCATCTTGCCCACTCAAAGCTCAACATTTTACAAGAGGGAGACTTGCATAGCCTGGAAAACCTCAGAGGAGAGGTCACACAGGTGATTAACATGTAGCCTCAACACCGATGAATAAACTAAAAGTCACTATTAAATTTCAACTTGTTTCAGTCACAAATGTACAGTACAGCATGTAGGTACTGTGCGTGTTTAAAGGGGACCTGTTATGCAAAATTCACTTTTACATGGTGTTTGTAAAATGGTCTGCACTTATATAGCGCCTTTTTAACCTTAATGGTATTCAAAGCACTTTACACGGCATCTCGTTCATCCATTCACCCATTCACACACACCAATGGCGGCAGAGTTGCCATGCAAGGTGCTAGCCTGCCATTGGGAGCAAGTTGGGGTTCAGTGTCTTGCCCAAGGACACTTCTGCATGTGGAGTCATGTGGGCTGGGAATTGAACCACCAACCCTGCGATTAGTGGCCGACCCGCTCTACCACCTGAGCTACAGCCACCCCTAAATGTACATAAATGTGAGATGGCAGTGTGTACACAACCACCCTACAATGATAAATGTCCACCCACACCTCTTTCTTATATTTCTATTAATCAAAAACAGTGTCAAAATGAATGGTTTTCATTTCTGCTCTAAAGTGATGTCACGTTAGAGCAGGCCACGCCCACAACTGGTGATGGACTCCACCCAATTATCATAGATTCTCCCCTGAGTGATCTACACACACCCCGCCATTTTTTTCCATGCTGTAGCAGATACAGTGATAAGAATAATGTCTCAGCTTCATAAGCATCACAAGTGTTCTGTTGTTGCTGTAAAAGTGAACATAAGAGTCTTCATGTACTCCCGGCATCAGAGCCACTGAAGACACAGTGGACAAGTTTTGTTTTTGAAGGAAATGTGCCCCAAAACATACAAAAATGTGTGTATGTTTGTGCAAATCATTTTACACCAGACTGCTTTGTGAATGAGTTTCAATATAAAGCAGGATTTTCAAAAAATGTGATTCTCAAGCATGGATCAGTGCCAACTGTTCGTGATCCAGCTTTATATCCTGAAGATGTATGTATCGCACTTTATATTTTGTGAATGTTTGCAAATCACCTTTCCGAATGTGCTTGTTAGCTGATTCCACGGCTAATGCAGCTAACGTTACCATTGTCTCTGATTGTATTCACGGAGACCAGATATACATACATACATACATATTCATACATATATGACTGAACACTCCGGTTTTTACGCTGTCAGTTTTGGTTCTGATTTGTTGTTGCTGTAGTAACCGAAGGCACAGCCCTATTCCGAAAAGGGGGCGGGAGCAGCAGCTCATTTGCATTTAAAGAGACACACACGAAATTGGCGTGTTTTTGATTCCACCCAAATAGAGGCATTTATAACATGGCGTAATAAATGATCCGTGGGGTATTTTGAGCTGAAACTTCCAACACATTCTGGGGACACCTGAGACTTATATTACATCTTGCATAAAGGGGCATAATAGGTCTCCTTTAAAAGTGAAGTGTGTAAATGTGGCGCCTTAATGAAATGGCAAAAATAATGATTGTTTTCAAACAAGTTTCCAGAACAGATAGTTCCACCCCAAACTCACGCCATTGGTTAAGACAGAAGTTGACATGTCAGACTGCTCAAACAAACGGCAATATTTTGAGCCACAGTGTTTAAATTTTTTCAGGAGAATCAACATACAAAGGTCTCACTTATAGATTCCTCTGCATATAGAGCTGAAAGGAGACAGTATTAATAGGGCTGGGTAAAAATAGAGATTTTGGTCCAAAATTCCTTCTGAACTTTGTTCAGGTCTAATCCGCAGCTACCGGAAGCGCACTGCTGAGGTTTTTGCTGCCAAAGAAGGATTGACAAATTATTAAATGGGTTAATTTACTTTTCCCACAGCACTGTGAATGTTTAATGGGATGTGTTCAATAAAGGCATGAGAAATTATAATTGTTTGTGTGTTGTTAGCTTAAACACATTGTGTTTGTCTATACTTGTGACTTTGATGAAGATGAGATCACATTTTATGACCAATTAATGCAGAAAATAATCTAATTCCAAAGGGTTCACATATTTTTTCTTGCCACTGTATATATGCAATTTCAAGACATCATATTTATTGATGGATATTTGGAATTTGCCAATTTTTAAAAAGCTAAAATGTGACCAAAATGATGAAAATTTGATAGAAATGACATTTGTAAAATTAATATTTACATAATTTTCCAAGTCAGAAGGTTCACTGTATAATTATCTGCATTAGCCGAGAGATAATAAGGTTGATATGGAAGCAAAATGGACATAACTGAAATAAACCTGGATGAATTGGAATATAATTGAAATCGGAAACCATACAATAGCTTGCAAATTGAATTGGGAAATCTGTATCAATACCCAGCCTGTGATTTTTTAATATTGAAAATAACCCCCCTATTGTTGTTATAACCTATGGATATGTTTGTAGATTATTCAAATGCTGCGGGAATATCTGAATATAATGGGACAGAGTGAAGAGAGAGAGAAACTGGAGCACATCTCAAGCCAACTACAGAACACCCGCACCAGAGAACAGGTAAAACACACTTGTACCCAAAACAGACTAGATATAACACATGCAAGACTCACAGGCGAATATACTCCTTTGTTGTTTTTTATAAATCTTGGGTTGTCTTTTGGGGAAAATGCATTGATCTATAGTCTATCGGTTTAAAGTAGGATTCTAGGGCTTTAATATCACAGTGGTGATATTAAACACTTTATTCTTTTTTTATGTGTTTTGCAGGTTGACGAAGTGACAGACTTGCTGGCCAGTTTCACATCTCTCAGTATTCAGATGCAGAATATGGGAAGCCGGTAGAGACAAATGGAATAAAAAGTTATCATTCTGGAGAACTTTGAGGAAGATGAGGGTTTTGTTTGGGAAAATATAAAAAAATATTTATATATAACATGCCTACATACTACATAACATGCCTGTGATATAATTTTTGGTTATGTAAATACATTTTTGTCAATGAGAAAATTGTTAATTTCCTTCACATTTTAGTTTTGTTCCTGGAAGAATGCTCATTCTGTTATGCCTTTTATTGTAGCCTATTATGTCAAAGTTTACTGTAAGTACATTATTTTTATTTATTTTTTGTATGTGACCAAAAGATGGCCTAATAAATTACATAATGCCAAGACTGTATGAGGACTCCACTTTTGCATTAAACATAAAGCAACATATGAAATGTGCATTTGCATACCATGTCTATGGGTAAATGTCAATTATATACTTAATCCTATTATACTTAAATAGTCATTTTGGGGGAGCATAAATGGGGCCTTTCATTTTTGTGATACACACTCTGGTCTCAAAGTCCCTCCTCCCCATCTCTGGCTGTTTTGTTGTTGGCTCCGATCAAAGATGGCGTCGCGCGCAAACTAAACCCACATACAGCACAAGGTAATCTTTCGCTGATTTTTGCTTAAAACTACCATTGTTTGCACATCATAAGAATGCATTCTGTGCCATTTGTGCAGTACTGTAAAAATCTGGAAAATTGCATGGTAGGAATGCTCCGTTTATTTAGATGTAACCCGATACCGGCCTATTTGCACGGAAGCCGCGGGTCTGCGCGCGCTTTGCTATCCGCTAAAGGCGCGCGGCACGTCCGCAGCTGCTCGAATCTCACTCGAGTTCAAACAAGTAAGAGCGCTGGTTCCCGAAGAAGCGAATGGAAGGGGGTGTGATTGTGTGCATCTTTTCGAAAGTGGGCGGGAAATGGTCAATAATCAGTTTTGAAGCAGATCTTCTCATTAATTTCTTTGGGATTACAGGAAATGTCTGGCAGCCATTGGAGTCATGAATAAAGTTACAATGTCTTCCTACAGCTTCTGTCCTCCCGATCTGTCACTAACACGCGCGTGTGTGTATCCAGATGCATGCATATCTTCAAAGTTATTTCACACTTTTGCATGCAACAGTGTTTAAACGAGAAGAAACAATCATGAATTGGAACAGATTCAAAGCCAGATGAGACACTTGCATTTTCTAATCATTTTGGTACTGTTGGTTGTTCCATTTACACGTCAAGGTTTGGATTACACGGCAATGAAATTAAATTCTACTTGTTTTTTGTATTAGCATCTTTCACAATACATTGTGTTTCAAAAGCAGCTTTGGAAATAAGAGTGCCTTAATTAGCCTAAAGGTGACTATGGCGTGGGAAAAAAGTAGAATGAGACATGTTCTTGGTTCCATTGCTTTTGCATGTTAAAATTCTTATTATATGCCAAGACATTTAAATTCATAATGTGTTTGTATAGAGCTTTGCACATTATATTGCGTACCAAAGCAACTTTATAGATGCTTTAATAACCCTTAATGTGACATCTGTAAGGGGAAAAAGCCAAATCAGACCCTTGATTTTCTAATAATTGGTTCCATTGGTTTTGCACCTTTTGAATGTTAAGATTCTGATTATATGGGAATAATATTAAATTAAAATTGTATATGTATAGAGCTTTAAAGGGATAGTTCACCCAAACATTTAAATTCTCTAATCATTTACTCACCCTGGTGGCATGTGCATAAGAAAATCTCAGTTCTGTTGATCCATTCAATGCAAGTGAATGGTGGCCAGAACTTTGAAGGTCCAAAAAGCACATAAAAGTAATCCATAAGTCTCCAGGGGTTAAATCCATATCTTTTGAAGTGATTATGATGAGAAACAGATACATATTTAAGTCCTTTTTCTACTATAAATCTCCTCTTTGTTTCTGGCGATTGACATTCTTCATGCAATTCAATTCAATTTTATTTATAGAGCACTTTCAAAAACCACACTGGGAACCAAAGTGCTGTACATGGAGTTACAAATAATAAATAATAAAAAATAATAAATAAAATCACATAAATACAGCTTAAGAATGCAAAAAACATTTAAAACCAAGCATTCGCCCCCTAATGGGCAGGGAGCATTTATAGTAAAAAAAAAAAGACTTAAATATTAATCTGTTTCTCACCCACAACTATCATATCACTTCAGAAGACATGGATTAAACCCCTGGAGTCAAATTTATTACTTGTATGCTGCCTTTATGTGCTTTTTGGACCTTCAAAGTTCTCGTCACCATTCACTTTTATTGTATGGACCAATGGAGCTGAAATATTCTTCTAAAAATCTTCATGTGTTCAGAAGGAGAAAAAGAAGTCATACATATCTGGGATGGCATGAGGGTGAATGAACTGTTCCTTTAAGCAGCTTTATAGATAATAGTGCCTTAACCCCATAAGTGACAATGGCATGGAAACAAACATATTTGACTGGTTTAGTACCTCTAAAAAATTTATTATTGCTATTTTTCACATTTTAGAATAATAGCATGTCATCATAACTGAAATAAGTTACCGCAAATGGAAATATGGGAACTATGTAGTGACCACAAATGTTAGATAAGGACTCAATGCATGTAAAAACATGAAGTGGCAAACACAAGATACTATATTTATAATAAATCATTCCATGCAAAAAAAAAAAAGTAGCACATATAACTAGTACAGTTAGTTATCTAAGCAGGAAAGGGTTTAGTAAATAGTTTGTTTTTATTTTTTTTTTATTCAGGATCACTGAACTTGCTGATGTCTTGAATCAGTTCTTGCATACTAGAATAACCAGACTGACCAATCCCACCTGAACAACCAGGACGGATCATGGCATTCGAGGAGATAAAGAAGAAAGGAATGATGGGTAAGGATAGTTACATAAAAGCACATGAATCCATTTAAACAGACATACTTTGAAACGTGGTTTTCTGTTCTCACAGAGATGTCAGAGATGGATGGAGAGGTTGGGCTTGTTGCGGGTCGCAGCCAGAGAGAAAAGAGACGCTCATATAAAGATCTGTTGAGAGAGGAAGAAGAAATAGCAGCGCAGGTGCGCAAAACCTCCAAGAAACAACACAAGGTAACAGCAGGGAGGTAGGTACGGTAACATCAAGTTGCAGCATTTTAACGAGAAGTTATAGTGTATTTTTAAGTATTTTTGCTGGCCCAGTCGGGCACATGCTGTGATTACTTATTTGTTTATAATTTTCAACTCATTCTAGCCGTTGCTTCCAAAACATGTTAGCTATTTAACATCCAAATTTTTAAATGTGCATAAAATGCAGCATTGATCTCCCTGCCATTGAGCCCTGTAATAATATGTGCATCCAAAAGAGCTGCAATGCTATTAATTAATGGTAATAACACCAATGTCTGTTAATACACACTAATGATATTAATACAATTGCAACTTGATGTTTCGTTACCTAGGTAGAGATGACAGCTGGTCTGAGAAGGATTTGGACCCGTATCATTCCCTCTGAGTCCACGTGTCATTGACTCTTGCTACCGTAGTTGTTGTTCTAGTTCAGTTACTGTATGTGGATTTGTGGTTCACTGACATTATCTTTAACGGAAACGTTAAACCTGTTTCATTATGCACTGTTGTTGTTTGTAGGACTCTGACCTTTTCTTGTTAGGTGGAGATTCTCACAAGAAAAAAAAGAAGCACTTGAGTGATGACTACTACCACAGAGGTGAGGAAGAGTTTCGCCCTGTTTCAGAGATTGCGTAATCGCTGTTTGAAACGTAGTGAACTGCCTAACCGAATCAATATGATCCAGTAATCACAAAAGCTTGAAAAAGTCATGGAAATGTGTTGGTCAAAAAAGGGTGGGAACCCTGTCACTAAGTATTGAACAGTCTAAAAGTGCCCCTTTTTCTCCTCTGAATACCTGTAAATGCCACCTTTGATTATTCCGAGTCAACTTTGGATTCACAATAGTTTCTTAACTCTCATTTTCCGACAGATCTTCAAAGCTCTGGTCAGCCGCCACACAAGAAAAAGTGCAAATCCTCAGATCGCTCGCCCTCCTTGTCCTCCTCGTCCTCCTCTCATCCATCCCACTCCACTAACACGGCCATGGGCCTCCTGGAGGCCATCACCTCCCCGCTGGCCACGGGCTCCGACCCCGGACCTCACCTCCTTAAAAAACCCTCCTACCCTCTCCACTCCTCCTCCAAAGACCGCAAGCAGGAGGGCGGCTCCAAGAGCAACCACTCCTCCCACTCACGTTCGCCCGGTCCTTCTTCATCTAAGAAGCATTCCTCTTCCTCAAAGTCATTGCTGTTCCACGGAGGAGCAGGGAAAGGGGAACCACTGACGCTCCGTGAAGCTGAAGGGCTGAAGATGAAGCTCATTCTGTCTTCAAAGGAGAAGAACGAAGGAGTCGGGACAAATGAGGGATTCTCGTTTCCAATCCATTCTTCTTCCTCTTCCTCGGGCGTCGTGGGGCATCATTCATCGTCCAACTCGAAGAAAGGAGGGATGAAGAAGGAGAAAGATCCAATGATGTCTAAGCCTCCAAAGAAAAAGCAGCTCAGCCAAGAGCCGTTGCCTGTAGTTGGGAAGGAAGTGGAGGTCGTGGGTGAGTGAGAAACTTTACTACATGCAGGAATGATGCTCTGTGTGATATCCATATGATGCCAACACCATGAATGTTTTATTTTGTCATTTAATCACATGTGTGCTGTTGTTAACAGGTCTTTATTGTGATAATAAATGTGTGTTCGCATGTGTCAGGTCATTACGGGAGCACTTTTGGAGGTATGGGAGGAGACAGCTCATCGACGGGAGGAGAACTAGAGGCCGGAGAGCTGGTGATTGACGACTCCTACACGCATCTCTCAAAAAAGAAGAAAAAGAGCAAGAAGAGTAAAAAGAAAAAAGATAAAGACAGAGAGCGAGAACGAGAGAAAGGATCAAGAGAGAAGAAACACAGTAAAAGTGGAAGCAGTGGGAAGAAAAGCTGTCCAGGTGAGAAAGAGACACCTACTTCGCTTTATGGTTTGGAAACGACATGAAGATGAGTAAATGATGACAGGATTTTCATTTGTGGGTGAACTATCCCTTTAACTCGTCGTATTTTAGTTGGGTTGTTAATTGAATCTCCGTCTGTTAATCAGGGGATCCGTCTAGAAGCCACTCCCATTCTCACAGCTCATCCAATCACAGTGCTTCTGGTGGGATGTATGTTATGACTCCACCCACCTCTTCCCATCACCATCAAAACATTGAACTGATGAGTGAAAAGAAGAAAGAAGAAAAGGATAGAGAGAAACATGACAAGGACAAGGTAAGATTCCCATAGTGTTTTCTACTAATGTTGTGTTGCTTTTATAAAGCGGTGACAGCAGAATAATAATAAAATACACCTATGCTCATTAGGGTCAAAAAACCCTAAAATGACTGTACAACTACGATTTAAACAACTTTACAGCTCAAATAATGCACAAGTTTTAATGATCCATTTTATAATGTGTTGGGCAATCAACCTTTCATGCATTTGAGCTACTAGTATAAAGTCAAACAGCAGACTTTATGTGTGAAGCCCCCTGAGTTTTTATCATTAACTTTAATTGTAGTGTTTTCTTTTGCATGCCATCAGCCGAAGAAGAAGAACATGACAGCATATCATGTGTTTTGTAAAGAGTACAGGGTAAATATCAACGCAGAGCAGCCAGGATTAGGTGAGTGCTGTTTCAGTCATTGTCAGTCATCTGTTCTGTGATTGGTTGTATTGTGCTTTTGTCCTTGTTGGTCAATTTAATTTAACATGGTGGGAAATCTCCATTTTTCTGCCACAGACTTTGGGGAGCTGAGTAAGAGACTCGGAGAGATGTGGAAACAGCTGCCTGAAAAAGATAAACTGGTCAGCATTTCTCATTTTACTTAAATATTTCAAATAAAACATGATTTGGTTAATAAATGTGCCTGGCCTTTAAAGGGATAGTGCACCCAAAATTGAAAATTCTCTCATCATTTACTCACCCTCATGCCATCCCAGATGTGTATGACTTTCTTTCTTCTGATGAACCCAAATTAAGGTTTTTAGAGGAATATTTCAGCTCTGTAGGTCCTTACAATGCAAGTGAATGGTGACCGGAACTTTGAAGGTCATAAACATAATCCACACAACTCCAGTGGTCTAATCCATGTCTTCAGAAGCGATATGATAAGTCTGGGTGAGAAACAGATCAATATTTAAGTCATTTTGTAACCTAAATCTCCACTTTCACTTTTTCCTACATTCTTCTTCTTCTTGTGTATTTGCCGATTCTTCATGCATATCGCCACCTTCTGGAAAGCTGGAGAATTTATAGTAAAAAGGGACTTAAACATTGATCTATTCCTCACCCACACCTATCATATCACAAGAAAGTCATACACATCGGGGATGGCATGAGGGTGAGTAAATGATGAGATCATTTTCGTTTTTGGTTGAACTCTCCATTTTAAACGTGATGGCAAAATTTTGTGATTTCATTCAAATGTGTGGCTGTTTTGCCTATCCTTCTGATCTTTCTCACGCTGAAGGTTTGGAGACAGAAAGCTCAATATCTCCTGCACAAACAAAATAAAGCTGAAGCTATGACAGTCAAACGAAAGCCCTCAACAACATCAGAGAGCAAAAGCAAAGGTGAGACCAATGCTTATCTCATCAGTATTTTTGTTTGTGTTCTTCTTGTGATCTTTGTGATGTGTTGAACGTTGTTGTTGCAAATTCGGCTAATTTTAAAGTGTTATCAAGATCGCTAACATTTATAAATGTAGTTGACATTGCGAGAATGACCTGTGATAGCCTTATCAGTAAAAATTTGTTGAAAATGACAAATCAGTCAATAATTTTTTCGATTATAGGCCATAATTTTTCAGCTAACATGTGTTTATCAATTTAGTTAAGTTTTCATTTTTAGGGGGGGTCTGGGTAGCTCAGCAAGTATTGACACTATTGACTATCACCTCTGGAGTCACGAGTTTGAATCCAGGGTGTGCGGAGTGACTCCAGCCAGGTCTCCTTAGCAACCAAATTTGCCTGGTTGTTAGGGAGGGTATATACACATGGGGTAACCTCCTCATGGTCACGATTAGTGGTTCTCGCCGTCAGTGGGGCTCGTGGTAAGTTGTGCGTGGATCGTGGAGAGTAGCATGAGCCTCCACATGCTGTGAGTCTCTGCGGTGTCATGCACAACGAGCCATGTGATAAGATGCGCGGATTGACGGTCTCAGAAGCGGAGGCAACTGAGATTTGTCATCCACCACCCGGATTGAGGTGAGTAACCGTGCCACCATGAGGACCTACTAAGTAGTGGGAAGTGGGAATTCCAAATTGGGAGAAAAAGGGATAAAAAATTAAATTAAATGTTTTTTCTTATATGATGTTGTCTGGGCCAACCAGGCCATTAGAAAAAATCCATATTGTGGAGCACTGCTCACTCTCACAAATAGTATTTCTCACAACTTTGACTCAAGTATACTTGCATGTTCTTTCTTGAGCTCAAGATTCATATCCCTTCTTGTAAATGACTGCTTTTTGTCTTTTATCATTTCAGTGGTTCAATATTCCTGTATTTCTGTGTCCCAGGTTCCAGTAAAGCTGCTGGTTTAGGGGCCGGATTGAGTCCTCAGGGTCGCTCGGCTCTGTCTATGTCGTTGTCTCCGGTGCGGGTACCTGACATTGACCCCATTGATGCAGCTGCTCACCTGCAGCTACTCGGCGAGTCCCTGTCTCTGATTGGACATCGACTTCAGGAGACAGAGGTGTCGTAAAAATGTCCCTTTTTATGGACCATTCCATCCAAATAGGGGCTCAGTTGTCCCTTAAAAATATACAGATAGTAAAAGATGTCACACAATTACATATACATTAACTATAAGCATCCTATCACAATAGCAGTATAACATTGAAGTAGGTGTCTTACTGTAATTAGTTGTCACTTCCTCTAGGTGGCATCTTAACCTATTTGCCACACAATAATTGAAATGAGATATAATTGAGTGAAATATTAGTTGGAAGGAAATCATTTTACACTAAATACAGTTTAATAGTCTTTAACACAACTATCAGCATTTATTCTTGGGGGAAATGTGATGCTGGTGCAGAAACTTTGGATTTTACATTCAAATTGTAATATTTAGGCTACAGTTTAATCAGCCAGAAAGTGATCGTACAAATCACGGCATCTCAGCAAATGTCTGTTTTGTCTCTATAGGGGATGGTTGCAGTATCTGGCAGTCTATCTGTTCTCTTAGACTCTATTTTATGTGCTCTTGGTCCATTAACCTGTTTGACAGCTCAAGTCCCTCAAATCAACGGCTGTCCACGCAACGTCCTGGTGAGAAACACTGCAGGTTTTTTTATTCATTATATAGCAATGTCCCCAAAATCACACTGGGATTTGTACAAATTATTATTAATATCATTTTTTTATTTAAATATATAAAATATATATATATATATAATATATAAAAATATAATTTTTATAAGATTTTTATTAGGTATAATATTATTAAATGTTTATACTAATTATATAAAATATGTTTTTTTTTTTTTTTTTTTACTTTTGTATATATATATATGTATGTGTGTGTGTGTATTTCAAATACTGCTGTTCATATAATGATTTCAACTCTTCTCCCAACCCCTGTTTTTTGCAGTCAAATACTTTGGACAACATCGCTTATATAATGCCTGGACTATGAATCACTTTTACTAGCACTTACAAGAGACTGGATTACATATGGATTACATATTTGCAGAGGCATTAAAATGAGAACATCCTTTTTTTACTTTTTCATGTGTTGTACAAAACAATGGACATTCTTAGTATGTAAAATGTTTTTAAGAAATAGTATTGAAATGATTTTGTCATTTTGTATTGTTATAAAAAAAATCCCTCTTTTAGAGAACCATTTTGACACAACTTTTGTGTTTATGGTCTCAAAGTTTCAGTGTTCCAGCCTGTCATGAGAAGTGTGTGTGTGTGAGTGTATGTAAATATTGGTGAACTTATGCTGTCATAATGTCAAGAGGATTTTATGTTTTTTAAAATGTGCAGTTTTATTTTAGTGCCAAATGTTTTTTATTCTCCCATAATTTAATGTTGAGTTAATTTATACCAACAGCAGTTCATCTGCGCTGTCATAATTTCACATAGTTTTTTTGTTATGAAAATGTAATATTATAGTTCTACTGTTTTAGCATGCTTACAGAAAAAGGATGTATAACATAATTTAATAGGTGCACTAAGTAATAAAAAAATGATAATTTTGTTCAAATGTTACATGTTCACATGAGATGAGACTCCGTGATTCTCCCCACATGATGCCTGTCATATTGAGATGATTACTCGTCACTTTATCGTAGTAACCCCCCTATTATTGAACACTTTTGGGGAATAGGGTACTTCTACAATAGCAATGATAACTGAAAACATTTGCTTTTTTCATGGTGTGTTATCTACGCAAATGTGTAAGTATATTTCGGATCATCCAGTTAAAAATCTTTTAATCTGAAGGCGTATGCTTAAATGTTTCAAATTATTGTTGTAGACAAAAATATAATTGTGCCACCATATTTTATTTTTTTTTTCATTATAAAACTAAAATTTAACTCAAAAATAAGTTTTGAAATGGATGACTTGGATCAAATAATAAAGGAAAGCAGCCAATAAGTGCCCAGTATTGATGGGAACTCCTTCAATACTGTTTAAAAAGCATCCCAGGGTGATTCCTCAAGAAGTTGGTGGATAAAATGTCAAGAGTGCATGACTGCAAATTCTAGGCACAGCTGGATGATAAATATGTTATAATATAACAGTTTTGATTTACTTTGGATTTTTTTTGTCACAACATAATTCCCATATTTCCATTTCTATTATTCCATAGTTGTGATGACTTTATTTTTTCACATATTAGTATAAAAGTAAAGTAAATAATGAGTAAGTGACCCTAAACCTTTGAACAGTAGTGTAATTTTTGACCAAAGATAACATGTTGAACATACACAGTGGCCCAACAAACTATTTTGATATTTAAAGGAATGTTCCGGGTTCAAGACAAGCTCAATCATCAGCATTTGTGGCATAATATTGATTATCATGAGACATAATTTTGACTCGTCCTTTTTATTTAAAAAAGACAAAATCAGTTACAGTGAGGCACTTACCATGGAAGTGAATGGGGCCAGTACAAAACTGTTAAAATACTTAATGTTTCACAGTATAGCCACATAGCATACACATTTTATGTGATAACATTATTTTAGTGTGATAAAATTAGGAATTTGCCCCGGTTACGACTCGTGTTATGTCATCAAGACAAAATTGTTGTAATATTGGATATAAATTTACGCAGATTTAAGCACATTAAAATCATGTAAATACGTATAATGTTTATGTTTGTTTAAACAGGATTGGCCCATTCTCTTCCACTGTAAGTGTTTTACTGTAACTGAGATTTTTGGGAGTTGAAATTATTTTTGTGGTAATCAACATTATACCACAAATGCTGTTGATTGAGCTTATAATGTAATTGATTACATTGTAATTATTGATCAATGGCATTTAATAATTTGGCTTTCAGCATAATTTATGTTGAACATTCGCCAGAAAATGTATTAACAAAATTAAACATTTTAGCTGAAGATGTTTTTAAAATTTGGTTGATTTGACATGGAATAACCCAACAGGATTTTTATCAAAGCAAAAGACATAATTGTATTCATGCATATATGATGCACATACTAATATTATACAGATAGGATTATAGTTAGGTGTTGATATTGTCCATTTTGTGCATTGTCCTTGCTTGTGCTGTAATATAGCTGTAAATTTAAAGGGATAGTTCACCCAAAATTCTCTCATCGTTTACTCACCCTCATGACATCTCAGATGTGTTAGACTTTCTTTCTTCTGCTGAACATAAATGAAGCTTTCTAGGTTCCTACAATGCAAGTGAATAGTGACCAAAATGTTGAAGCTCCAAAAAGCACATAAAGCTAGAATAAAAGCAATCCATCAGACTCCAGTGGTTTAATCCACGTCTTCTGAAGTGATCTACTCGATTTTGGGTGAGAAAAGACCAAAATATAACTATTATAAAAACTAACATCCATCTAGCACTCTGTGTATGTGTTAAGTACTAGGAAGTGTAATCGAGCTCGAAATCATGACCATGCCTAGAGAATGCAATGGCAAGGTATACAGTAAAATTTTGGTCTGTTCTCACCCAAAAGTGGTTTGATCCCTCCAGAAGACATGTTTAAACTACTGGAGTCATATGGATTACTTTAGTGCTGCCTTTATGTGCTTTTTGGAGCTTCAAAGTTTTGGTCACCATTCACTTTCATTGAATGGACCTACAGAGCTGAAATATTCTTCTTAAAATCTTTGTGTTCAGCAGATGAAAGAAAGTCATGCACATCTGGGATGGCAGATGATGAGAATTACAATTTTTGGGTGAACTATCCCTTTAAATCTGTTTTAACAGTGACAAAGCATATTTCAGGATTTCTGTGTGCACAACAACAAGATTCAATTGCCTTGTAGAATACCCCAACAAAAGCTAAAGACTGTGGAAAGTGGACATTTGCATAAATAACATGGTTAACTTTTACATTGCATGCAAATGATTGAAGTACTGGGGATAGGGTTGCCACCCGTCCCGTAAAATATGGGATCATGTCGTATTGAAGGATAAAATGATGCATCCCGTATCAAATCAATATGGGATGCGATTTGTTATTTGAACTGGACAGATGGGGTTACGGTGAAATCAGTCCAGATCAATAATTTAACAATGATACAAGTTGGAAAATGTGCCTATGGTGTTTAAGGGACCGGCTGAAAACTCCACAAATGGTGCTAAAACTGTGGCAACCCTAATTGGGGAACTGCTTGAATTTGAAGAAAGGAGAGTGCTAAACTTCCTGTGTGGTTCAACCCATAACAATGCTTAGCAACACTGTAACTCTACCCCTTTTCTCCACCCTTTCATGAAAGAAAGTGTTTGCACAGCACACTTTAAAGAAATCCCTCTAAAAGAGGTGTGTTTCAGAGAAAGAGGACGAAAGAGGTGGAGGGTGACCCATAAGCATCACATGTTTTGTCAGAGCTACGTTGGTGGAACAGCAGGACAAACAAGAAGTGCAGAGGAACACAAAGTAACTCTCACAAGCTCACAAGCACACATTTCAGCAGGGAGATCAGTCTCTCATTCTAAGGTAAGCTTTTGCAATCTTATGTTCTTTATCAGATTTCACATAGTCAAAAGCAGCCATCAGTTGTTTGGTACGGCAGCTGTCGTTTAGTGCTGTGCTGCTGGAGGAAGCTGACATTGCTTGTGTTTTAGGCTAATTTTAACCTGGCAGTTGAAAGTTGGCAGTTTTGAAAGGGTTTACTGTGGGTTTGTATACTAATTCCTCTCTGCTGAGTCATCTGACAGAAATGACATCCTCCATTTGCCCTCTAACAATCATTTTCCCTTTAGATCAGAACTGCAGTGTGCTTATTTTAAAGGGATAGCTCACACAGATCTGCCATCCCAGACGTGTATGACATTTTTTATTCTTCTGCTGAACACAAATTAAGATTTTTAGAAGAATATTTCAGCTCTGTAGGTCCATACAATGCAAGTGAATGGTGGGTAGAACTTTAAAGCTCCAAAAAGCATATAAAGGCAGCACAAAAAAGTCATTCATAAGACTCCAGTGGTTAAATCCATGTCTTCAGAAGGGATATGATAAGTCTGGGTGAGAAACAGATCAAGATTTAAGTCCTTTTTACTATAAATCCCCAACTTTACTTTCACATTCTTCTTCTTTGCTTTTTGTCGATTCACATTATTGCATATCGCCACCTACAGGGCATGAAGAAGAATATTTAGTAAAAAAGCACTTACATGTTGATATGTTTATAATCCACACCTATCATATCGCTCCTGAAGACATGATTTAAAGCCCTGGAGTCTTGTGGATTACTTTTATGCTGCTTTTATGTGCTTTTTTGAACTTCAAAGACCACCATTTACTTGCATTTTATGGACCCACAGAGCTGAGATATTCTTCTAAAAAAAATCTTTGTTTGTGTTCAGCAGAAGAAAGTCATACAGGTTTTGAACAACATGAGGGCAAGTTTCATTTTTGGGTGAACTATCCCTTTAAGAGCTGTAATTGATTATTTAATGTAAGGGTAGCCAGCTGGTAGGTAGCTGTGCAGTGTGTAAACTTCAGTCCCCTGGCCTCAAGAGGCGCACTAGCGACTGACACTGGAGGCTGTAGCCTTTAGCCTCCTCGTTAGCGTGCCCGCCACTCATGCTGGAGACCCCAGTTCAAATCCCGCTCAGAGTGGGCCGGTTACAATGGTGCCGTGACCCGGATGGGAGTGAGGTTTAGGCGTGTGAGTATAATGGTAACCAGCTAGTAGGTAGCTGTGCATTGTGTAAACATCATTCCCTTGACTCAAGAAGCACATTAGCGACAGACATTAGAGGCTGTAGCCTTTAGCCTCCTCGTTAGCGCATCTGCCTCCCATGCCAGAGACACCGGGTCAAATCCCGCTCAGTGTGGGCCAGTTACAATGGTGCCGGATGGGAGTGAGGTTTAGGCAGGTGACTGTAATGTAACCAGCTAGTAGGTAGCTGTGCAGTGTGTAAACATCATTCCCTTGACTCACGATTCACATTAGCAACAGATACTACAGGCTGTAGCCTTTAGCATCCTCGTTAGCATGCCTGCCTCCCATGCCGAGACACCGGTTCAATTCATATTCGGAGCAGGTCAAGCAGGACCGATTTTTATAGCTGTAAGACAATCTCTCAGTCTATTGTATAATATATACTGTTATATTGTGTTGTTTTCTTCAGGTGAAGACTATGGAGGGAACTATGGCACAGGAAGTAATTCACCAGGAAGAGAAAGAAAGAGCAGGAAGCAGTGAAGGAGAGCAGACAGACCCAAAGGAAAGAGGTTGAAATTCACTTTCACTGTGCATTCAAAAAATATGGTTTTATCTGCTTTATGCTAACAGAAAATGATGTTCCTTGAAAATACCATGGAAAGACAAAAGCATTGCAACAGTCACAGTTCATGTTTCTGAAACAAACATTTTCATGTTTAATGTTTCTAAGATTATAATTAGAGGGTTTGTGACAACAAATGTGCCTTAAATATAATCATAAACTGGACAAATTATTTTTTAGTTGTTTTTATAAAGTGTTGTATTTTAAACCACATACTGTTACATTAATGGCGATGTTACATATCCTGAAAGGTGTATTGCATCAGTTCAGCCTGAAGGTGGCGATATTGCTTTAAAATTGCGTATATCTTGTGTAGGACGTCATATTTGAACACAGTATTAAAACCACTTTCCTTTCACTTTCTGTATTTATTATAGACATTTTATTTGAAAGGACATTATATCCAAATGTTGTTGATTCTATTATGAAACAGCATTTCCTTTAACCTGTTGTCCATGTTTACAAAAATGTGAAAAATAATGTATCCTGTAAAAGTTGGTCTGATATAAATACAGTTCTGCCTTGTTTCACATTCTGAGTGTTGTTGCAATTTTTTAATTGCTTTAGTTTCGTTGTATGAGTTTGGTCTCATGCCATGGGATTGATTTATTTATCGTGGCATTTAAGAATTATAATCCATGTCTAGAATTACATGCTGTGTGGAAACCAAGAGACAGTCCTTCCTATCAGACATTAAACTGTGTCACTTAACATGTAAAACATGTTGTGTTTTTAAAATATGAAGAAACAATTCTTGATTTTATCTGCTTTAAAATCAATTCTGTATGAATCCATCACAGACTCATCAAAAAAGCAGGCATGATTGTCTTTTTTTTTTAAAGGAAAGTTCAACAAGTTAAACATTACATTTTGAACTTTAGATATGATTATATTGTTCATTTCCTTGCACTGTTTTTTATTTTATTTGATAAAATCTTTATTACAGCAAAGTTACAGCACAACAGCTGGTATTATTGGCAGATAATAAGGATGCACTTTGTGTACTGTAGGTACTTGAACACAATATTCAAATATTAAATACTGAGATGTTGAAAAGCAAGCTCAAATATTTTTAAACAATTGATAGTGGCCTAAAAAAACAATGTAGAATAAATTATATTCCATGAGTTAATATTTTGATATGGTGATGACACAACACATTTTAGGTCAGGTTGAGTAAACCCTCAGTCACTTCTTATATTTTTCTCTTAATTTTCTTTTGTATTTTATTTCATATAAAGTTTTTCTTATGTATTTTTTTTTCAATAGTAAAGCAAAACTCTAATTAACTGAAACATATAATAATATTATCTCCAGTTATTAGGAGGAAAGTGTTTTCTTTGTAGCTCGTGTCTGTGTTTAATAAGTCTCTGTGGTTCTAGAGTTGAGACTGGTGCTGCTCGGCTCGGCGGGCTCTGCCAAAAGCACTGTGGTTGATGCCATCCTGGGCGGCCTGAAATCTGAATCTGAGTGCAATTCAGGGTCTGAGACGCCCGCCGCTACTGACTGTCAGAAGAGATGTGTGAATGTGTCAGGACGACAGGTGAGGTCACGTCACAAAGCTCTGAACACGATGACAGTCTAGTGCACATCTTGTCATTCACAGGCTCTTACGCATTTACTAGTTATAAAAGTAGTGATTTGTGGTTTGACTGACATATAAAAAGCATTTCATCAAAAAAATGTCACATTTATATTCACAGCATGTCATAACAATACAAAAATGTTATGTTCAAAAATAAACTCACTGTACGGGTATGCCAAAGTTTAGTGAAATTATTAAATTATTAAGTGTTTTTATAGGCTCTGAAATCTGATTGTAAGAGTAACTTTCGACGCTGCTGGGAAATAGCCAATAAAAGTATTACATTCTATACAGCATTAATTTGAAGGTTCCCCAGAAAGTATTTTGATACTTAAGCCACACATCTTTGGGTGTAGTTCACCCAAAATGACAATTCTCTCATTATTACTCACCCTCATGCCATCCCAGATGAGAATGACTTTCTTTCTTCTGCTGAACACAAACAAAGATTTTCAGAATATTTCAGCTCTGTAGATCCAATGCAAGTGAATGGTGGCCAGAACTTTGAAGCTAAAAAAGTATATAAAGGCAGCATAAAAGCAATACATACAACTCCAGTTGGTAAATCCATATCTTCAGACGTGATATGATAGGTGTGGGTGAGAAACAGATCAATATTTAAGTCCCTTTTTTTTTTTTTTTTTTTTTTTTTTTAGCAAATCTCCACTTTCACTTTCTCCTTCTTTTTTTATTTTTGCCGATTCACATTCTTTGTGTATATCACCACCTACTGGGCAGGTAGGAGAATTTTTAGTATAAAAGGGACTTAAATATTTAACTGTTTCTCGTGGATTTAACCACTGAAGTCTTACGGATTACTTTTATGCTGCCTTTATATACTTTTTTGAGCTTCAAAGTTCTGGCCACCATTCACTTGCATTGCATGGACCAACAGAGATGAGATATTTTTCTAAAAATATTGTGTTCAGCAGAAGAAAAAAAGTCATACACATCATCTGGGATGCCATGAGAGTAATAAGAATATGAATATTTTGGGGTGATCTATCCCTTTAAGGACCTATTTCAAGTTGATATAACACCTAAAATTTATTTTGTTGGTTTGTTTGTAATGAAAGTTGTTATATAATATTTTTGACTTGGATCAAACCAGTTAATTTAGATTTGACCATATTATGTTCAGTATTATATTCAGTGCACTTAAAAATTTATGTTATTGTGTTTGATAACAAAATACTAGCCCAGTGGGCTGCGCTCTTGACATGTGGCGCTGATGCAAGTTCAAGTCCCAGCTGGTGAGGTCCTTTCCCGATCCCTTTCCCACTCTTCTCCCTCTCATTTCCTGTCACCTCTCTACTTTCCCTATCCCATTAAAAAAACTTAAAGGCCATAAAAAAAAATATATATATATATATATTTAAAAAATCAAACCAAGTGTTATTTACACAAATTACCTTTTTTTCAGAACAACGTTCACTTCTCTGAGCCACTTTTGCAATTACTTGGTCCCAAACTGGTCCCAAGGTCAATTTTAGCGCATGTGCTATCTTTCTGATCTGTTTGATATTTTGTTACCGAGTCCTTTAAGTGTGGCTTAAGTGTGCAAATACTTTTTGGGACCACTGTATGGTTACAGTATCACCTTCCATTTAGCATGGTAAAAATGACTGTAACACACAGTCTCTTGTGGCCTACTGCTTTATTGCATATTTCAGCAATTATTAATTTTGTGCCATTTCGAAATCGATCTATTAGCCCCCCTCTTAATTCATAGTGAACTGTAGCGGCTCATTTCTAAATCTCTGCTTTCTCCTTGTGTACAGGTGGCTGTAGTAGACACACCTGACTGTCTGTGTGTTGAGCGCCCAGCTGAGGACGTCCGGCGCCAGTTCTCTCTCTGCGCAGCTTTATCGGTCCCGGGGCCCCACGCTTTCCTACTCTGTGTCCCAGTCCACCGTCCCAGCAACCTGGAGCTCCAGATTTTGGAGACCATAGAGAAGGTGTTTGGCCCTAACGCTGTTAGTAAACACGCAATGGTGCTCTTCACACGAATGGAGAGGCTGCCTGAGAATGTGTCTCTGGATGAGTATCTCGATACACAGCGAGCAGACTTACTGGAGCTCATACAGAAGTGTGAGGGCCGACATCACCCCCTGTGGATGGGAACAAAAGCAGAGGAGCTGTTGGACAAGGTGGAGCAGATGTTGAAAGAAAGCGGGACACCATTCTACACCTGTCCTCTGTTACAGGAGGCAAAGAGGAGAGTGGGAGAGAAAGAGCAGGAGATCTTGAGGAGCAGAAGAGAAGGAGGAGAGCACGATTCGTCCTCAGACATGGAGAGAATAAGGGAGGAAGCGGAGAGGAGCGTGGACAATCTGGTGGTGGAGGGGATCGCTGATCTTTGCCTCTCCACTCTGAACCCTTCATTCTTACGCTGGTTGTGGGACAGTGTGGTTGGGTGGCTCTTTTGGTTCCCTAATATGGTTCGGGGCAGTACTTTACTGGGGTCGTTTGTAGGGTTGTTTGTCGGGGGGCCCTTAGGAGGGGCCATGGGAGCAACGGTGGGATCTGTTGCTACGGAGATGGGTAGACGGAAACGAAAAACAAATTAAATTTAGAAACTCGGCAACATTCTTTCCTTGATAAGTCATTAACATGCATTATGTAACGCTTAACAGATCAGGAGTTCTTGGACACTTAAATATGAATAAATGAAAATAGAGGATGTTTAAAACAGAAAATGTACCTGTAAATAAATGGAAACTTTTAGGACATTTTAAACAAAGGAAAGTGAAGAAGAAATATTCACATTAAGAGGAAATAATTGCCCCTTGGATTTGATTTCCAGGCTTTTTTTAAGCTTTTTTAAGCTTATTTTCCCTAAACTGATTACAAAACTCTGTGTCAAGAGTCTTTTAATTGAAATACTTGAGTTTAATCAATTCATTAACAAAGGTCTCAATAGGAATAATTAGACTGAGAAATGATTACCCAGTACACATCAAATTAAATCAATAGTAAATCATAATTTGTGTGATAACAGGTATAATTAAGGTTAAAATAGAATATTAAGAACTATATCAGAGGTTACAAATAAAAAGGTTTTGTGCCCATATTTTGGATTTTCTGTGGTAGTTTTGCCCAGAGCACCTCTATATTTCTGACCTTTCTGCAAATTTGCAAAATTGACCATGTTAACTCCGATCAAAGGTCAGACTTCCTTGTTTCCATTAAATCACACAAGTTCATTAGTATTTTAAGCATTAAAAATATTAAAACATTCTGAAATTCATGTTCATTTTTCAGTGCATTTTTAACTAGTAGTCTCAAGACCTTTGGACCCCTCTGTACAGTATGTATCAACGTTTTAGGACATTTCTATCTATTTGAATGTACATTAACTAATGATCTGTTAAGCACAATATATGCAATATTTGTTAATGTTATTCATGAAAAATATTATGACGTGTTTCCAAAATCTCAAGAGGTGCTTAAAGAGTTTTAAAGCTTAACACCAAAAAAAAAAAAAAAAAAAAAAAAAAAAAAACCTAATGCAAAAAGTATTTTTTATTTTTTTAATGGTGAGTGCAGAGAAGAGGTTAAAAGTGCCTTTGAAATTGATCTTTCAGCTAATTTCCTTTAGACCGTACGCACCCATAGTTTTTGGACTGCAGCTTTTTTGCCTTCAAAAACATGTTTAATTTAATCATGTGGGGTTTTTTTTACACTTAAAAACCAAATTATTCTTGAGCACCTTAAATCCAGTGATGAAGAGTACTATCTTAACACTGTGGCACATAAAAGCTTTATTTCCCACATGAGTTAAAATCACTACTAAAATCAGTATCACTATTTGTGAAGCACCTAGTTTTCCTTGAAGTGACGTTTTCAGCTGTAAAATTTAAACACTGTAAGATTAGACTTTGTTTACACTGTATAAACTATTTAAAGTCTATGTGCATTATTATGAGGTCACTGCTGCACTAAACAGCAGTCGTGGGACAAATGCATGCTGTACATTTTGAAACGCATCATTGAAATGCATTACAACATTGATATACACTGTTTTCTTTTACATGTGCAACTTTGTCAGTTAACCGACATGCAGCTCAAATGTTTCTGCAGCTGTTTGAAATAGGAGTATGAAAATAAAGCGTTCTAATGGAAATAATTGCTGATGTGTGAGTAATCGGCATGCAGTGTTTTACGATAGTTAAATAAGAAAGAATGCATAAAAAAAATCGAATGAATTCTCATAAAAATATGACCATAAATTAGTATATATTAAAATGACATTTTCAGGGTTCAATACACGTAAAGCTCAATTGAAAGGACATTTTTTGTTTCCAGACTTTTGCCTTTTCTTTTAAAAAAAGAAGCTAAATATGGATTAAAGTGAGGCATTTACAATGGAAGTGAATGGGGTCAATTTGTAAAAGTTAAAACACTCATTGTTTCAAAAGTATAGCCACAAGACAAAAACAATGTTTGTTAACCTGATTTTAGTGTGATAAAATGACTTAAACATCTGTATAATGATGATTTAAACAACATTACAGCTCAAATGATACACACGTTTCAACAGAGGAAGTGATGAAGTGCTTTAAAAAAACGTCTCACATTTCTGCCTTTAAACCCTCCAAAAATAGCCTCATTCACTTCCATTGTAAGTGCCTCACTCTGACCTCGGGACGAGTGGGAATTACTTTTTGTTGTAATCAATATTATGCCACAAATGCTGTCGATTGAGCTTAACTTGTATTGAACATTGAATGTTCCTTTAAATATTAGTATTTGTTTGTGAGACATAGAATGGTCATATTCGTAATATTTTTTAGATATGTTGCATATATACACACACATGTGACATTTGGTTTTGCATGAGTGAAAGTATATATATTATTTGAGTAGTTGGGATACCCTATGGAGTGACCTTAACTATTTTAAACAGCATTTTGGTAAGTTTTTCTAATTATTATGCATGTGGTTTTATGCATCGTTTGGCAACATTACATCTTTTTTTTTTTTTAAATGACACCCCTTAAAAATCTGATATTTACCTTGATTTTTCTTTCTTTTCGTCCAACACCACTTGTGTCATATTATATATATTATATTCTATAATATTATATATATATAGTTTTTTGTGGTGGAAATAACACCACAACTGTGGTACAGTCATACATTTTTGAAAAATGTATAGAAATTATATCCACACAAAATTTATTGAAATGGTGTTTGTTTATGTTTTGCTATGTTTATATTGAAAGTGGTAAAATCTATACATAAAAGGCATTTGAAAAGCGGCAAAAATAAATTATGGAGGGCTGGTAAAAAGTTTCCCATTCAGTATTAACAAAACTGTCATATAAAAAAGAAAAAAAAGTTGAAATCTGTTTATTTTTAAAATAAATAAATACAAAATCAAGTAGAGGAAACACAAATAAATAACTTAAAATCTTGATGTTGATTTTTTTCTAAAAAGACAATGGACACCAGCTGTCCATATTTGTATTATACATGTCTATGTATGTATTTACATGTATAGTCAGCAGATATGCCTCATGTGTGTATATATATATATATATATATATATATATATATATATATATATATATATATATATCTGATATATACCATATAATATATATATATATATACGGTATATATCAGATTTCTGTATAGGATATATATCCATCAGTTTAAACAGAAAGCTGTAAAAAAAAAAAAAGGGGTTGTAAATACGTTTTAAAAAACAAAGCTCTACAAGAAACCTAATCTATCTGTAGGCTTCCTGTAATCTTTTAACAGCAGCAGGAGACAAAAGCAGAGTGCAAATATATTGTGAACATGCTTTTATGCTGCTGCAGAAAGACAGCAGACAGACAGATGCAGAGATGTCTCTCTCTCATTCTCTTGAAAGAGCAAGTTTATGGTTTTGACATTGACATAAGTGATAGTCTGCTAAAGCCATCCATCAAAAAACCCATCCCTGTATTTCTGCCGTCAGTACAGCAAGGCGTTTCCTAATGTGGGTGGTCCGCCCAGGAAGAGAGAAAGAGAGAAAGAGAGAGAGAGAGAGACTGCTCTCATGTTTCTAAGGACAGAGAGAGAGAGAGAGAAAAGCAAAGAATGAGAATGTGGAGTGAGGGGGAAAGCGCTTGCTGTGGGACGTACATCTGTCTTCCAGATGTGGCTTTCGCAGTTGTTTGAAACAGGAAAAAAGAAAGTTTAAAATTAAAGAAAATTGGTGCTAAACAGATTTTTATTGTCAGGGATTACGGATGTAGTGTCGTATAGATTACAGTATAGCAAGCTGTGTATGACTCAGCCAGTACTGTATATTTTAACCTCAGATCCATCTTCTTAAAGAAACGGTGCAGGAATGATGTAGCGCGGCCCCCTGCGTTCTTGGACTTGTGGATAACATGTTTAAAAGGAACACCTGTCCAAATATTATTCTGTCCTATTGGACGTGTGTCTGGAAGAGGAGAGAGAGAGATGAGAAAATGAGGGGAAAATGTTGGAGAAGTGCAAAAGAAGCAATGGAAAGGATGAAAAGGAGGAGATATGGATTAATATACATGGAAATAAAAATAATAATAATAATAAAAATAGCAATGGATCTCTCACTGTATAAAACGTATATTAGAGTGTTTCTATGTGGACTTTTGGGGTTATAAAGCTCACATCAAGCTTGTTTTTGGAAACTTTTTTACCAGCCCATCATAATGTATTTTTGCTACTTTTCAGGTGCATTTTTTTTTGTAAAGGTTTTATTTTATTTATTTTCAATCTTAAAATGTTTCATTTGATCATTCAAATATTATACCATTTTTAATCTATGATCATCTGAAAAAAGAAATAAACAAACCATTTGAATATATATTATAATACTAATTTATATAAATTTAAACACAAATTACAGTCACCAAATTACCTTAGTTCAGTCATTTCCATCATGACCATCAATTTGGCCACTAATAAAATAGAAATTTCCCATGATGCATTTAGATCAGTTATAATTAGACAAATGAACTAAACTACTGCGAATGTGAAAAATATATTTTAAGGGAGTCTGCAGGTCCCACCCATTAACACACAAAACCTGCTGAACACACATGATGTACATCTTTCACGAGGCTATGGCAATATGGTTAGCTCTCAAAGAACCCAATGCCCTTGAGAACCGACACCAAGAAGATTTGTGCATGTATGTGTAACACTGGCCAAAGTCTCGCAGAGCCACAAGTGGCCCATTATTAATACAGAAACGGTAAGTTATGTCTCTTTGGCCCTCAGCAAAGATGTTGTTGTAAGGGCCTTGCGGTCCACTCAATGAGGAGCAGAAGCAAACTGCAGATGCCTCAAAATTTCTCTGTTATCATCGCAGCCTGTGGGCTGAGAGAGACAGAAAACCAAAAGGAAATAAACAGGATGACCCACTCTTTTCCCAAAGCACGCTCAGCATCTTGCATCAAGCTTGTGCACACACACACACACACACACACTTCATGAAATCAAAAAGTCATGAATGCTCCTTAAATATATGCAAAGGACTGAGGCACAGCACAGTGGGATTGAACTCTATTACAAATGGAGACTTTCATCCTTTCTTTTAAAAAAGTAAAGTCAAACAATAACATAAATTGCTAATAAGATTACTGTATTACTATGGAAATACCGTTTTCACTTTAAAGCTTTAATTTTCAGGGGGAAAAAAATTAAAAGGTGAATGTCTAATAAATAAAAATGAAAACAAAGATGTAAAAGCTTGGATAAACTCTAGTAGTGATGCCAACATGTGTAGGCCTAAATAGAATTAGGACCCTTTATTTGACAATCTAAACTCAGTAGTGATATTGGTCACTAATTTCATCAAATGCATTTTTTTGGGGGTCAGACTTGTTATGACTTATGAAAAATCCAGGAAAACAAAAGTCTAATAACTAAAATAAAAAGAGAAATTTAAAAGCTTGATTAAACCCTTAAGGTGAAGCTAGCTGGTATAAAGACTTACGACCTGTAATTTATATATATATATATATATAATGTAATTTATTATAGAGTATATACACTGATCAGCCACAACATTAAAACCACTATTGTGTAGGTCCCCCTCGTGCCACCAAAACAGCGCCAACCCGCATCTCAGTATAGCACTGAGATTATATCCTTCTCACCACAATAGTACAGAGCGGTTATCTGAGTAACTGTAGACTCTGTCAGTTCAAACCAGTCTGGCCGTTCTCTGTTGATCTCTCTCATCAACAAGGCGATATCATCAGCAGAACTGCCACTTACTGGATGTTGTTTGTTTTAAGCACCATTCGGAGTAAATTCTAAAAAGCTCAGAGGTAAAGACATTGGCTACCACCTCTGGAGTTCGCTAGTTCGCTAGTTCGAATTCCAGGGTGTGCTGAGTGACTACGGCCAGGTCTCCTAAGCAACCAAATTGGCCCGGTTGCTAGGGAGGGTAGAGTCGCATGGGGTAACCTCCTCGTGGTCACTATAATGTGGTTAGTTCTCGGTGAGGCGCGTGGTAAGTTGAGTGAGGATGCCGCGGTTGGTGGCGTGAAGCCACCACAAGCGCTATGTCTCCGTGGCAATGTGCTCAACAAGCCACGTGATAAGATGCGCGAGTTGACGGTCTCAGACACGGAGGCAGCTGGGATTTGTCCTCCACCACCCAGATTGAGTCACTACGCGACCACGAGGACTTAAAAGTGCATTGGGAATTGGGCATTCCAAATTGGGTGAAAAAGGGGAATAAAATCCCCATAAAAAAATAAATCCTTAAAGAAAAATGTTGTTCATGTAAAATAAATCAAACAAATGCTTACAGATACTGTACATTCATCCATTTTTAACATAAAATGCTCTTTTACAAAGTAAAGCAGTAACACAAAAAGATTAATGTATTACCAAGGAAACGCAGTTTCCATCTAGAGATCTTTGAGGAATGTTAGGGATAGGTACAAGTTAAGCTCAATGGACGGCATTTGTGGCACAGTATTGATTATCACAAACACTGTTATCAACTCGTCCCTCGTTTATTTAAAAAAAAGAAGAAGAAGCAAAAGTCGTGGTTTCAGTAAAATACATGGAAGTCAATGTGGCCAGTGCATAAACAATAAAATACAAATTTTTAGTATAGCTACAAAACATTAACATTATTAATATTAGCATGATTTTAGTGTAATAAAAATGCTTACTATCCTTTCCTATATAAAGTTATTTCCAATATTTCAACTTTGTAAACCCTATGAACGATTTTATCACACTGAATTCATGTAGAACAGAGATTACTAGAATCACGTTAACACATATAATGTTTATGTCTTGTGGTTATACTTTTGAAACAGCGTGCATCTTAATGTTTATGTACTGGCCCATTCACTTCCATTGTAGGTGCCTTGCATTTAAATAAACAAGGGACAGGTTGAAAACATTTCTGTGATAATTAACCTTACGCTACAAATGCCGTCTATTAAGATAACTCGTTTTGAACCTGGTGCCTTCCTTTAACACTCACGTAACTTTCTGGTCATACTTCTGAAAAAGCTTTACAGAACACAAAACGAAAATGAGAGATTTTTTCCTTGAATAAACCTAGTAGACGTATGTGGAAAAATAACCTGTACTCTGTTAAGCTATATCTAGTAGATACACAGGTCCTGAACTGATTCTTAATATTTAAAGTGGTTAAAATCTTTCATATATTTAAAGAAACAGCCTTTAAAATCAAAGAGATGCTTGCTGATGCATATAAATTCACACGTCTTAGCCAAAGCACACGAATGGTGATTCATTGTGAACACAGTATGAGTCTTCTGAAACACACTGATGTCCAGTGCCCAACCCTGCAGAGAGTGGGAGCTCCACCCGACTGAAGTCCCCTCATCTTTTTCCTATTAGTGCTATTTTCATGTTCCACCCTGTAGAGAGAGAGTGTGTGTGTGGCTGGGATTGTTGAGAATGAGTGCGCAACAGCATCTCTATTCTGTTTGTATGTGTGTGGCATTCGGCAACCTATCAAGCATTGATAATAGCCCTGGCCAAGTTACAAAATAAAAATGAACCAACAAAAGTTTTCTATCGTAATGGCACACTGAGTGCTTATTTTTTTTAAATGCACACAATCAAACTGTTAACGTTTATGAGGCACTGGCAATGTTTCAGTGCATAAAATGCTGGTGTTTATTTATTGCATTTGTGAACACAAGTGAATCCTAGCTATGAGGCATGTGCTCACAAAAGGTTTGCTTTGCCATGTCTACATTCAGCTGGACTCTAACGTTAATTGAAATCATGTTTTTCGTCTGAATAGATACGGTAGATCTATCTATCTAGGTTAAAGGTGGTTCAAGTAGCATTACAGTTTAACTGCACACTCCTTTAACTGTAGCCTTGAGAGATCTTAAACTGACTCTAGTGTGAGTACTAATGATCCTTCCCCTCAAATCACAGTGGGAGCCATGCTGTTCTCTGCACAGGGCCTTAATTGATTAATTGTGCAGGCCTCACTAACTGACATGCTGCTGGTAGTGTGGGCATGGCCCACATTTGAAGAGAAGGCCTGCGGGATGTGTTTGAACATACCGTAGAGAGATCACGGCGCTTTGTAATGGACACCGCTCTGCGGTCTCGACGCGGCTCAGGGTCAAGCCAAAGCAAGCAAACTGTTGCTCCCATTACCAGACACAGCGAGAGACCTGGATACCGCTTCAAGGATGAATTAATACAGTGCAGACTCGACCAGGATCGCTCCTGTCCAATACAGTGAAACAGGGGCTTAATCCTGCCCTAACCACACAAATGTGTAATGGAACAGTCAGCTCTGATGGGATTCCGTCATATAGTTCATACCCCATTGTTTTGAGTCATTAGCAGAGGGCTGATCTGAAAATACTGCAAGATACTGAAATGTTACTGGGGCAATAACAAAATTCTTTGTTTGGAAAATTCATCTTAAGGTGGTAGCCATGTTTTTGAACTGATTTTTTGAACTTTTGACTGATCAAAGCTGGTTATTAGCTAGTTGCGAGCCACAATGTTCCAAACACCAGCTTGATCACTTTAACACTTGAAAGGGCAGGAACATAAAAATAACCCAGCAAATTAATTACATTTCATTTAATTTAATACATTAGAACTCAAATAATACTAATAATACATATATTGCTTGATAAAAAAAATATTTATATATATTTTTACATTATATATTTTATTTTATACATTATAATAAAAGGTTAACAAATAAATTTATTGTTTTTGTCAAGTCAAGTCAAGTCAAGTCAAGTCAAGTTTATTTGTTGAACACATTTAAAAACAACCGAAGTTGACCGAAGTGCTGTGCAGTATAATACACAGGGCAATGAAATCAAACAAATAATGGACAAGCTAAAAAAAACACACATTATGATATAATATATAAAGTAAATACTAAAAACAAATATTGCTTGGTAAAAAAAATATTTTGAAATAAATAACAGTAGAAAGTTTAATAAAAAGAAAGAACGTTTATTTATTGCTTCCCCCACTCAAATAATACTACTAATAAAAATAATGTTTAATAAAAATGCTTTTAGATAAATTAAAAAAATAAGGATTACTAAAAAGTACATTTATTTATTGCAATTTTTCAGCATATTAGGACTCAAATAATACTACTAATAAAACATATATCATACAGACAGACAGACAGATAGATAGATAGATAGACAGACAGACAGACAGACAGACAGACAGACAGACGGATAGATAGACAGATAGACGGATAGATAGACAGATAGATATATAGATAGATAGATAGATAGATAGATAGATAGACAGACAGACAGACAGACAGACAGATAGACAGATAGACAGATAGATAGATAGATAGATAGATAGATAGATAGACAGACAGACAGACAGATAGACAGATAGATAGATAGATAGATAGACAGACAGACAGACAGATAGACAGATAGATAGATAGATAGATAGATAGATAGATAGATAGATAGACAGACAGACAGACAGATAGACAGATAGATAGATAGATAGATAGATAGATAGATAGATAGATAGATAGATAGATAGATATAGAATATTGCTTACATTTTGTTTTAATAAATAAAATAAAAAGTTAATAAATGTTATAACTTATTGGGGGCCTGGGTAGCTCAGCAAGTAAAGATGCTGACTAACAAACCTGGAGTCACAAGTTTGAATCTAGGGCGTTCTGGGTGACTCCAGCCAGGTCCCCTAAGCAACCAAATTGGCCCGGTTGTTAGGGTGGGTAGAGTCACGTTGGGTTAACCTCCTTGTGGTCGCTATAATGTGGTTCTCGCTCTTGGTGTGGCACATGGTGAGTTGTGCATGGATGCCGCGGTGAATAGCATGAAGCCTTCACACGCACTATATCTCCATGGTAACGCGCTCAACAAGCCAGGAGCTAAGAAGCGTGGATTGACTGCCTCAGACGCGGAGGTACTTGCTGAGATTTGTCCTCTGCCATCCGGATTGAGGCAAGTCACTACGCCACCACGAGGACTTAGAGCGCATTACAAATTGGGCAGAATTTTGTATTTTTATTTATTAAGTACATTTTAAAGACAAAATATTTAACTATAAAAAAGTTTGTATACCATAAAAAATGACATGTAAAAATATGAATGAATATTTCCATGAGGTCAGCAGTTTTCTGATGGCATGCTGTCATGTTACTTTTAGATAAAGATGGTGAGTTGATGGTGAGTATTTTATCAAATTTTTAATATTTTTCTACTTTAATTTAATTAAAAAATCAAGCCATCCCGCTCACTGTTCCTCCCCCCAGCCTCTTGAATGACTAGCTGGTAGCTTGTTTGTTGCTTTTCCAATATGGTCTACCAGTTTGGACTAGTTAATGACCAGCTAAAAACCATCCAGAAACCAACATTCATGTTCTAAAACACAGCTACCAGCTTTAGCTGGATTCTCTTCAACAGTTCTGGTGGATATATTTCACCAAGAGGCTAATGTTAGCGCTACAACAACTAGCATGTAGCACACGTTGAGCCTTACTCGTGATCAGAAGAGCAATCCTGTTATGTTACTTCAAATGCAAACCATGTATGAGAGAACTTGAGATAAAGAGAACTGTGAGACAGTGATCATCTGGTGCCAATGCAGAAAGCAATACTGCAATAGTTTTTGAATCTTGTTTTAGTCCCACATGGTCCAGTTCTAACACATAAGAATACCAAGTTCCTTGTCACCCAAGAAGAAGGAAGAGAGAAAGGGATAGCCAAAAAAGGAGAGAGGGAAATTTGCATCCTTCATCTAAAATCTCAAATGAAAGGCAGTGTCTGCCTCAGTTTCTGCCTCAAACTCCACAGTTTTTTGTATATGTACAAAAGTTTTCACATATCCCAGCTAAGCTGGAGTCAGAGTGCAGGGTCAGCCATGATACGGTGCCCCTGGAGCAGATATATTTATATAGGTATGTTATCTAGTCTGTGTAGTCTCATGTGGTTCTGGGTTTGTCCTATGTTGTTTTATGTAGCACCATGGTCCTGGAGGAACGTTGTTTCGTTTCACTGTGTACTGTACGAACTGTATATGGTTGAACGACAATAAAAAACACTTGACACTTGACACCATTCAACTCCTGATCAAGTCTCATCCCTCAGTACATGTTTTTTTTATATATATATCCTGTTTCATTTGGAAACTATTTAGTAAAATAGGATATTTCTGCTTCTAACATACAGGTATATTGTGGAAGCAAAATGCTATTTTGCAAATGCCATTTCATGTTGACTTTATGCTCACTAAAATAGTTTTTTCTTATAAAATGCAAATTCAATATGGCATGTTTTTTTCTTGTCGACCTCAAAATGACCAAATAAAACCACTTCAAGTATTACAACATTAAAGGAATATACCAGGTTCAGTACAAGTTAAGCTCAATCGACAGCATTTGAGGCATAGTGTTGACTACCACAAAAAGTCATTTTGACACGTACCTCCTTTTCTTTAAAAAAGCAAAAATCAAGGTTAAAATGAGGCACTTACAATGGAAATGAATGGGGCCAATTTTTGGAGGGTTTAAAGGAGAAATGTGAAACTTACAATTTTATAAAAGCACTTACATTAATTCTTCTGTTAAAACTCATGTATTATTTCATCTGTAAAGCTGTTTAAATCACTATTTACCAGAATTACAGGATTAACTGTGTTACATCGTCATGGCAACGAAGTTGTAAAATGATAGAACTTTACACTGAAAAGGTTTACTAAGTGATTTTATATCACTAAAATCATGTTAACACACATATTGTTTACGTTTTGAGGATAAACTTCTGAAACTTTTGAGTATCTTAAAGTTTACGAATTTGCCCCATTCACTTCCACTGTTAGTGCCTCACTGTAACCAAGATTTTGCTTCTTCTAAAGGGGAGTTCAAATACATTTTTGTGGTAGTCAACATTATGCAACAAATGCTGTTGATTGAGCTAAACTTGTATTGAACCCGGAATATTCCTTTAATGCATTGTCCATACTACATTTGGTTTTGAAAAATTTGGCCTCTCATCCACACTGAAATAATGTTTTCTCCTACCAAATATGGTGTTTCACAAATGTTCTCTATTACCACATACTTTGAAAAATTATGATGTTAGGAAACTGAAAATGGAGTTTTAAAATAAAATTGGATTAGTGTGGATGTGGCCTAACAATGATGGCAGCCTAATGGTTGGACTTCACAAGGTTTAAGTTTAAATCCCAAAAGGAACTGAAAGGTTGGTGAGGTACCCAAGCAGTCTCTGAGATGGTGACCACCTGGCCTGCTTCATGTATTCTCATGCACTCTTTAAAACATTCTTGAAGATAACACACACTGTTTTCATTTCATCTGTTATCACAATGCCCTGGGATTTTGCAGACATGGCTGTTTGTGCGTGCGTGTCATGAAAGGCGGGAAAACCAGACATGCTGCAGCCACTTTGATGCACTTTGAGTTGGGCACACAGAATAGACACAAGGCAAAAAAACTTACAGATTAAAGATGGTTTCGAGTCTGTTAAGCGACCACTAATGAACCGAGTACAACGCTCCTTCACTCACCACTGACTCAAACTCATTCATGTGCGCAGACTATCAGGCTGTCTGTCACAGCCAATGAAACTGGAAAAGATAGCTTCAAAACAGCACGAAAAAAAAGTCTTGTCCTTAACTTCCTGAGTGATGCAGCCCATTTCAGAGGGGTACAAAACACCCTCCGCCACATCTAAATCTTTGTTATAATTCTTCCTTTTCCAGAAAGAGGTAAAAAAAAAAGAAAAGCAGAAAAAGGAGGGGATCTAGCATTTGTGAGATTGGAACGTTGTGACCAATATGCTCCCCATATGTCTGACTTCTGGCTCATGTTTTTATTTTTTATGGAATTTGGATTTTCTTCCACACATCTATTTATCCAGCTTTTATTCTCCAGGATTTATACGTGTGTGCTCAGAGCGTAAACCAGTGAGTGTGCACACGCCGCCAGTCCATCCGTTCACAGTCATCCATGGCAGTTCATGTTATTGATAAGTTGCATAGTTGTGTATGTGTGAGACGAGACTGAATAATGACTTAAAGAAGAGCTTTAAGCCTTCATGGCAGATGTCGAACTCCAGCCAAGATATGATGCACATCATCACTAGCGCAGACTATCGTCGACACAATAGCTAAAATTGCTATCAGACGGTCGTTCAAAATTGAGATGGCAGACAAAACTGAACTTGGCATAACTGGGCCTGTGAGATGCAAAGACCTGCCACTTCATTTCATACCAGCTGGACTGATACAATTATATATGCCTCACATCTGGCAAACTGTTTTATGACTTAAGCATCCATGTTTGAGTGAGAATTTTAGTATGATGATGTCCATCTGCCACAATAAAGGTCTGGCCGTTAGATCATAATAGTGACTGTGCTCTCCAGATTTTCCGAACTGATTGGAGGAACTTTATGAGCGCGTATGTGTATGCATGTGTTTGAAAGCCAGGGTGGTCTCGCTTTGAGTAACTTTGTGCAACTGTCACAAGGGAACGATTCTTGACACATGCAAACCTGACACATCCGACTTGTTGTGCTGGAGGTGAGACCTTAGATAACAAAGACAGCATTGATACTGACCTCTGCTCGCAATGCTCCATGTTTAAAACCTCTGACCCCGACACGCATCATTTTCCACTTTCAAATGGACACATGCTCCCTTTTGCATACACACACACACAAACTCACTCCCCTCACCAATCCTCTCCCATGTTTCACTTCTGTGGAATGTATTTTAGGTGCAAAGGCTGCCCTGGTTCCAATTAGCGGAGTATAAATTAGCGTGACTTTCCCCTCCTCTATCCAAACATACTCTTTCTCCCAACCTGAGGTATCTCAAGCCCCTTCTCCCCTTCCTCACCTCTCACTCTCTCTCTTTCTTTCTAATCCCCTCCTCATTCACTCATTCCCTGACCACCCTCCCGTTCCTCACAATATCATTTTTTTCTCTTTACAGCTCATGTCTTCACTCCCTACCAACACACGTCTTTGGCTCTCTGGTCCGGCAGGCAATATCTCTTTTACTCAATCACTATTAATATATCTCTATAAGATCTATACACATTCATGCAGCTAGATAAAATGTAAACTATTTGAAAGATGCATTAATTTTTGCACTACAACTACTAGAGCAACGTAGTCCAAATGCTCTAGTTACCAACACTTTTCCTGCTACATATAGTGACTCATTTAACATGAAATTATAGTTAGCAAATTGAAATGCAACTACAGTGTTTGTTGTTTCTTACGAAGCCATTGTTTTGCATAGATTAGGCATTTTCCAGATGTCTTATATTATACAGCATTATGAGGTAGAGTGAATGTGAAGAGCAGTTAAGCTACTTCCAAAAAGTAAATTGAATTGTAAGTGTTGCCTGCAAGCGTAATGTTTCTAACCCCAACTGTAATTTTAAAACCATTTTCTCCCATTTAATGATGTGGAAAGGTATTTTGCAGACCCACCGTCATTCCTCAAAAGACCACCAGAGATCTATACTGTGGACTAGAGCCTTGTTTTGATTGGAAGTTTTTGCAGGCATTACTCATGAACCCTAGTCCGATTTGCCATTTTATCCTCCTGCTGATGAAAAAGAAATAAAAAGAGAAATAGAATTTGGCGAGATATGTTAAATAAATCCTCTAAGGCTACGTCCACATTAATCTGGGAAAACAGCATTTTCTTTTTCGAAATGCTCTCCATCCACACTGCCGTTTTTCAAACGTTTTCCAAAAGTTGCTCATCCCCAATGAAACATCTGAAATGCTTAAATCCACTTTACTATGCATGCATGCAAAAAAAAAGAACAAAAAAAAAAAAAAAAAAAACAGCAATGAAATGTGAAGATTGTACAAAGTAACATTTATCTTTAAAAACACTATCAGTTAATATCAGGCACAACAATGTGGCTACAACATAGGCCGCCATCTTGAATGTTTTGGGTTGAATAGATCACATGACTGCGTCACAGGACAGCAAATAAGTCAGAGTTTTTGAACATCACCATTTTCCCTGTCCAAACTACAATCATCAATATGCCATATGCTTCGTATGCCATTTTCAGATTTATCCACTAAAAAGCTAAGTTTTCATCGGACAAAAATGCCATCTTATTGTGGACGGAAGGCAAAATTATAGCCAAATTAATAATTTTTTTAACAAAAACGTGTTAGTGTGACGTGACCTGCTTCAGCAACAGTGAGAAAATACACACCAAACACACACATGTACCAATCAAAACAAAGACTTTTAAATGACTTCTATTGTTCTTAAATTAGACTAAATAAAATACTAACCCTAAACACTATACAACTGTATACATTTTAAGAATTGAATTAGACACTTTATAAACCTTATTTCCTTTTGAGGAAGTCAAAAAACTTTTTTATTAACCAAAATTACCAGTTTACCAAAAATTTACAATGGTCCTAAACATAAAACACCAAACCACTAGTTACTATAGTTATTTTTCAAATGACAGAAATATGTAAAAATTGTATTGCCTTTGAGGACGTCTACATTGTTCCAGCATATTTGTTCAGGTAAGTATAAGCTAGCACACACACACACACACACACACACACACACACACACACACACACACACACACACACACACTCATAATGGATTCCCTCCATTTTCGCGCGCTTGACACCTGTCATACCGTACGTGTGTGCGCGCGCGCGTTCTTTACCAAGGTGAACCGCAGCTTTAACAGGGAAAATAAGGAAATTTACGGAGCATGTCCTCACGGAACTGCACACAGGATCACATGTTTCAAATGCGCTAAAGGCTTTGTACCGCAGGACTCGTTATATTTTCTTTCCACAGCCACTGTTTCATTTTTACTGCTCCCGAGACCTCCGCGTGCCCACAGCGCGAGCCTTTCACGCGACGCAACTCATCCAGAGGCCCTCAGAGAAAACAAGAGACTGGCCGCTTTATGGCTCTCATGAGGCCAATAAGCTCGATCTGACCCCCTTAAATAAGAAAGAAATGTGGTTCAGGCCTGGGTTTTACCTCCCCAAGCGGAGTAGGAAAGGCGGGAAGGACTTAAAGGAAAAAGAACGAGAAGAGGTGAGCCATGAAGGAATTGGGCAATACTGTGATTTGCAAATACACGAGACAGATTAAAAATAATAAATGGCACTAACTTGTCCTAAACATAAATGCCTAAATATGAAAACGTTATTCTTTTGTCCTAGTTTTGTTTGTATTCTTTCCCACATTGATTTTGCATCTCTGTTTATGTATATTTAATTGATAAATGCAATAATACAAAAAAAAAAAAAAACTGCCCAATTTAGGAGTAGATAGTTAAAATTAAATGATTTAGGTAAATCATGTAGATATAAAGTATCTAGGGTGTTCTGGGTGATTGCTAGCTAGTTGCTTACTGGGCCAGTTCAAAAGAGCCCACCCCATGTCTCTGGTCCTTCCTTCAGCAAAAGTCTATGGGATTTTTTTTCACCTGTTTTATTGTCTCCGGACAAAAATGGTTCAGTCTGATCGCTTAGTAAAGTTAAAGTACAACTTTATAAACAAGATGCATGATTTGAGGCAACATTCATGCCCATAGCACAAATGGTGTACGAGGTATGAGCCGAATTTTAACACTTAGGTTTAGGGGGTTTAGAACAAGCCCCTATTCCTTTTATTTATAGCAAGTTACACCTGTAACAACAGTTTTCCTCTCAGAAAAACACACACCCATAGTTACAAACATAGTTAAAGCACTAGGCTACTGTCCAGTAAGATTATCCCTAACAGCTCTCTAGTACAGGATATAGAAAGGTCTGAGGTTTGTAATGGCATCCCATATATGTGATGCATGGCACACTTTTCACCTTGCCCTGGACTACACTCCTCCATTCAACCTCTCAGGCAAAACAGTGAGATAAGAAGGTCAAATTTTCACCTTTGTTACTGCGGGGTCATGTCTTGCCTGTCAAGTGCAGCCCACAGCTCTCTCGCTTTCTTTCATGCAAACTTGTGGAATGCTGTTTTCCATCCATCTCACTCCGGGAGGAACAACTCTGGTTTGATTTGCCGTGTGATAGATCTATCCCACGCAACACCTGCGGTGTCCTCCAGGGTTTCCATCAATCAAACAGGCTTTATTGTGAGCCTAGAACTGCCCTCAATGTAGAACAACTGGTTTATGTTTAAAGAAGACACAAAAGGTATCATTTTGCTCTGTTGGTTTACTTGTAGGCTACTTTTGCCCACGAGTATCCGAACATTCCCATGGAGATTTCCCACCAAAACAGATGTTTGAAGGGTGAGAGTGCAACAAAAATGTGCTATTATTTTGGCAGTACAAAAGCTTAAAGAATATTCCGGGACAGCATTTGTGGCATAATGTTTATTACCACAAAAATAATTTTGACTTATTCCTCCTTTTCTAAAAAAAATAAAAGCAAAAAAACTGTTCAGTGATGCACTTAGAGTGGAAGTGAATGGGGCCAATCTGTAAATGTTAAATACTCACAGTTTCAATAGTATAGCATACGACGTAGACGATATGCATGTGAACATGATTTTATTGTAGTAAAATCTCTTACAAACCTGTTTTGTGTGAATGTTATATATTAGCCAATTTTACAACTTCGTTGCCATGACGAGATAACCACGTAAACCCTAAAACAACTGTAAAAACAATCATTTTAATATAACTTTACAGCTCAAATAATACATGAGTTTTAACAGAAGAATTAATGTAAGTGCTTAAAAATTATGAGCTGCACATTTCTGCCTTTAAACCCTCCAAAAATTGTCCCATGCATTTGTGCCTCACTGTGACCTTGATTTATTTATAAAAAAAAATACAAATAAAAAGGACAGACGAGTCGAAATACATTTTTGTAATAATCAGCATTATGCCACAAATGCTGTCGATTAAGCTTAACTTGTATTGAACACTGAATATTCCTTCAATTAAATCCGGTGGAGGATTAAAGCCCATTCAGACTTCATTCAGACATGACGCCTGACAAACCTCGTCATCTTTGAACACGCAGAATGCGCATGCGCCTGGAGTTTTTTGCACTTAGTAGTGGATCCACAAGGTGGCAACACTTACATTTTGAGCCGTTCCTGTCACAAAGGAGTGCTAGGAGATGATAATCGGTGCTTAACTTCAGGAGATGAAGGTAAAAACAACATCAGTGGATGTGCAAGTCAAGAGCGTGTGTTTGAGGAGGTCTGGAGATACCTGCATTTGCATCTTTATGTGTCTAAACTCCTGAAGAGAAAGTCTGGTGTCTCATAGCAGTTGTAGTGCACATGCATCATCCGCCCTTGCATGTGCCTCACAGTTATATGGACAGGCTCGTGTTCAACAGACGCTGAACATTCATGTTAAAATTGAAGGTTACTTAGGGCTTGCTGTAACTAATATTTCACAGTGTGTCTAATGATTAAACATGATGTCTTTAATGTATCCGTCAAGGCTTGATTAATTCAGACTGTCTAAATGAAAGTATCCTCAGTGCTTGACTGTGCTGCTTAGTTCTTCACAGCTGTAAGACCTCCAATGACTGTGGGCACAGGGAATGTCGTATTCTCTGATGGTGTTCCCATTCCGAATGACAACTGTGCTGTGTCATTCATCGGAATGAGTTATTAAGACGCAAAC
Organism: Moxostoma hubbsi; assembly: GCA_032164185.1. Lineage (NCBI taxonomy): Eukaryota > Metazoa > Chordata > Actinopteri > Cypriniformes > Catostomidae > Moxostoma > Moxostoma hubbsi. The sequence goes on from JAVLUX010000007.1 coordinate 41,506,721, forward strand.
ACTTTGCTACTTTTGGCACTGTAGGCAGTGCTCCCACTGTCATTAGTTATTGGCACACAACAACTGGTCTAAAGGTCTCTGAGTCAACAGCAGGCACCTTCCAAGTTTAATGCTTCTGATTTCAACATGATGGTTTTCCCCCTTGTTCGCATCCCCCTCAAACTGTTCCAGACCTCTGACCAACCCAGGTTTAATTTATTCACATTATGCTCAGGGTGCAGGTTTGACAGCACCTTTGGGTAATGCAAAGTTAATGTACAACATTTTTTTCTCTCCTTTAAATGTTCCTTAAGTGTTTAAACACCCAAGGTAATGACGCACTGTTGTGAAAGTGAAAAACCATGCCAGAGACGCTGAAATGCTTCAGCAGTCCCTGCAGAGTGAAACTGAACTGGGGGATGCCTGGGATGCGATGGATGATACGATGGAAATAGCTGGACCGTTGAATGAGGAGATGAGAGAATTATTTAGAGACTTGGACACTGAGCTAAAAACAACCAGAAAAAGGAATAAAGAATTACGTAAGGGAGCTGGAAGCATTGCATAATTAAGAGTATGAAAATGAGTATTCACATTAAAAGGATAGTTCACCCAAAAATGAAAATCCCCTCACACATATGTTGTTCCAAAACCGAACAGCTTTCTTTCATGTGTGGATATTACGTCATTCATTGCACTTATCACAGTAGGTCAGAGGTGAAATGTCCACTCTGTGGCGCTAAAAGTGAGTTAAATGTTCTACTACAACCTAGAGCTGAACATGCATAAAACAGTATGATTGTGCACTTCAGGAGAAACACCCCAACATTAGCCCCGCTCACCATTCTGAACAGCAGTGTGGTTCCAGTAGTGGAGTCATTCAGGTTCCTGGGCACTACCATCTCACAGGACCTGAAGTGGCCACATAGACTCAATTTTGAAAAAAGGCCCAGCAGAGGTTGTACTTCCTTCGCTAGTTGAGGACGTTCAAGCTGCCACAGGCACTCCTAATACAGTTCTGCTCAGCAGTCATTGAGTCTGTCCTCTGCACTTCTGAAACTGTCTGGTTTGTTTCAGCTATGAAATCAAACATCTGAAGACTTCAAAGAATAGTTTGGATTGCTGAGAGGATTATTGGTGCTCCCCAACCCACTCTGATTGAACTGTACACATCCAGAGTTATGAAAAGAAACTCTTGACCCCGTTCACCCAGCACACTTCCTTTTCGAACTGTTGCCGTCTGGCCAGCGCTACAGAGCACCAAGCACCAGAACGGCCAGGCACAGGAACAGTTTTTTCCCTCAGGCCATCCACCACATGAACTGTTAAAACTGCCCCCAAATACTTTCAATTTGTCAGTATAACCATGTGCAATATTCAATCCATCCATTCCAACTTATATCCATATTTTATTTATATTCTTTAACATATCCTACTTCTTCTTCAATACACTCCATCACCTGCACATAACTGTATATCTGTATATAAAATATTCAACAACATTATTGCTCTATTGTATATTCCTCTTTTATTCATCTAATGTCTTATTTTGTATTTTTATGTCACTATATGTATGCACTACCATTCAAAAGTTTAGGGTCACTTAATTTTAGTATAATAGTCACGTAGTTTCACGTATTTTTTTTACCATTGTCTGAATGACTTGAAGTGTGCAGTGAGCCCTTAAAACAGTGACTATGTCTATGGTCTATGAGACCAGGTTGGAAATATCCCTTTGAAATTAAGGTCTATGCTTGATTTAGTGAATTCCTACAAAAAAGATTAAAAAAATTGCCCATTTTCTTTGCATTTGTCCCACTGTCTACAAGACCAAACTCTGAATTTGATTATTTAAAGGCTGCCACACGCCTCTTGTTCAGCAGCTCAAATAGTTTCATTTACACTTTTTATCATTACCCATGTCTTCTTGGTCTCTCAAAGGTGCAAATGTCTTGGAAACATCTCTAGATCATGTGTCGGCTATGAAAGCCTCCTTAAAGTACTAATGAGCATTAAAAACAGAAGATAAACAGCAGGTAGCACATTGGTCACCGGTAGGACAAGGCAGAGGTATCGCATACAGGGCGAATTGATGCAGTGCAGGTGCAAGGCAGTCCGAAGCTGTGAATCTAGTCACCATACAGACTAAAGTTACAAAAGTTTTTGTGATGTTAATGTCGTTTGCAGTTATGAAACAGGCGGAAATGCGCAAACTGAACGATTTGAAATGGCGACGTTTATTATGCAATTTCTTTATACTGTATGTGGTCTTGAAGAGTTTTCATTCAAGCTGTCAAACCGCAAAAAGTAACTTGTAACTGAAAACACATTTTGTAGGCTATATGAAAGATACATATACACAATACATCATGCAGCGATGGCTAGAGTCAATCATATTTGTGCTTTGATAATGATTGGGGTCGAATTTAATGGAAAACTATGTGAGTGGAGCTCTGTGTTGCTGCAGATTTTTGAGCAGCCTCCGGAGTCGTTGCTAGACACATTTTGTGTACATTCATAAAAAACAATTGTTTCGAGCATGCTGTGTCATTCAACAGACACATCTGGTTTGCAACTCTCCTAAGGGTTACTTCCACTGAGATCTGTACAGATTTGTTGCTCTGTTTAGATCCTGCGCTTCCTTTCCTTAATTCTGTTTTTTCCTTGATATATAAAAGTGATTGGTTCTCTTGCTGCCAAAACTTGTCCTGCAAGCCTGTAAATAAAAATAAAATAAAAAAATACAGCTTCCCTACAGCAGCTTTTTTAAATTTGAGGCTTGTGACACTCAGCCAAAAGCCACAAATTACCCCCCTCTAGCAACAGCGAATTAGGAACAATTTTCTGTTTGCTATAAAAAATGGGGGAAAGAAAGGCGAGGGTAAAATATAGCTTACACCAGAGACCACCAAAGCAGGCAACACAGAGATGAAGTGCACGCTTGCCCCTCTGACGGTTTGGGTGGCAGGGCAGCGTTTTGCATTTCATGCTCTTGTTAATTCTCATAGTAATCAATTCGTTAAAACATGGTTTAACATTTCAACTCAGTGAGGTCACACAGAGAGAGCGAGAGAGGCGTATTAATATCACGCCTTGATGGGGCACAGGCCTTTTTAAGACTGAGGATTTGAGACTCTGACTGTACCAGAGAAAATATGTTTTACACCAAATACTCTCCAGCTTTCTTTGAGGTCTGTCTATTGGATTAAGAATTAGAAGGTAAATAAGCATTTTTTTCCCCTCCTGATACATAGCGTGAGGTTTGGCTGAGTGTCTACCATCTATGCCAGTTCTTGCCAGCTCATGATTTTCCCTTCCATAACTCATTCCAATACCCTTTAAAATCTTGGGCCCAAGTTCCTCTACACCACTGCAGACATTAACAGAGAAGAGCGGAAAACCAAACCATAGTGCAAGGTTGAGGCTAAGAAATTGGTGAGGTTAAGAGCCAATCGCCTGCTGTAGTTCACTGCTGGTGGTCGACACTCCAAACGTCATTTAGTCACCATAGCAACACCCAGCGGGTGAGAACAAGCCTAATTTTTTGCATGGAGATCTCTGAAAACCACCTGCCAGGCTGACCACCAGCATGTCAACATAATCAAGCTATGGGCCCATTCAAAAAACAACAGTAACAAGAGACTGGGACGCACATTGACCCGAGTTCTGTACCCCCTGACCCATATGTTAATTACGCTTCCTGTTCTCTTCCTGATTACATGACGGCAGATTTTTAGCTCATTCACAAAAGAAGCAGCTAATGGTGCAGGTGATAGAGGGGCAGCACCAGGGTTGTGTTCATTTTTCATTAAATAAAAAACTAAAAACACAAAAGACACTTTTTTAGTCAGCTAACTCTTCCTCTGCGTATGCAAAGAGAAAGGTCATGTTATGATTGCATACTATAATATTATTCTTGCTATTCATGGAGAATATACACTGCATAGTATGCACCTTTTCTGTATGCATGGAACATGGCAGATGACCTGCAACATTTACTCAAATGTGGCATATACAACAGAGCACACAATGCGCTCGCTTGACCTTCCATTTCCAGTGTGTCTAATGAACTAGAATGAGCGATCTAGATGGATAAGAACATCCATTTTAAGTGTTAGTTAGAGTAAAAATGCATTCAGGCTGAACTTATGCAGTTGCTGACTGTCATAACAGCTATTATTAACAATAGATAATGATATCAACTAGAGGTAGACCCATATATCTGTTCACCGATTAATCGGTGCCAATAGTTGTTTTTTGTAACTATGATTTTCAAGGCAAATATTTTTGTCTTGTTTTCCAGTAAAAAATATCTAAACATTCTTAAAAAGTGATATATTTACTTGACAAGCAAACTGGCATAAGATTTTAAGTCTTGTTTTGAAAGAAATCTACAGAGCCCTGGATGTCATGTAAGAGGAAAAAATAAAACGATAAAATGCGCTTGTATACCTGGCTATAGAAATTCAAGGGAGAATTTGAGAATATCACAAATAAACAGATGGACAAGATTATGACGGACATCATTCTTATCAAATAGTTGTCTATGTCATACCCGCACCACATTATGAAGAATCACTTTATGTTTTGTAAGTATGTAGCTAAGACAATGTGCGGTATTAAACTTACAGTAATACTAATTAAAAATAAAACAATATAAAATAAGATTTGTTGATCTTGTGCTTGTGTTTAGAGTCGGCACTGATTTCCAAAATGAGGGAGGGGCTACAAATCCCTGTGTACAGTTTGCAAAACAGGGTACAGATTGTGAAATCGTGGGTACGGTTTACGAATCTTAGAGTACAGATTAGTAAATTGAGGGCACGGTTTATAAAACCGTGGACATGATTTGTTAAAACGAGGAAACGGTTTACAAATCTGTGAGCACAGTTTGAAAAATAAAATTAATTCAATGGGAAAACTTGTTTTTTTTTGCTGACCTCATTGGCAGATTGGCAGAAAGTTCACTAAATTTGGTCAGATTTATCTTAAAACAAGACTTAATATCTTAAAATAAGACTTAATATCTTAAAATAAGACTTAATCCCATGTTGCTTGACAATAAATCACGTTTTAAGAATGTTAAAATAATTTTAAAGGAAAACAAGACAAAAATACTTTTCTTGAAAATGTATTTTTTCAGTGTTTTTTTTTCTTCATAATTATCTATTTGGTGAAAAATAAATAAGAACTCTTCATCTGGTGAATAAGTTGTAAGCTAAGGTTGACTCGTCACCATGATTAAATTCATACACTAAGTTTCTTAACAAATGCAGCCCTGATTGTGTGATTAATAAAGACTGGGATGTTTTAGCCAAGTCTCATTTCAAAATAAGAGCCCCCAGTGTATTTCAAACTTGTTTAAAGTTGAAAGTCCCCCATAATGCACCAAATCTACATTTTTCTAGATATTATTGATGTTATTTAGGTTGCACAATAAACTGATGGGATTTTATTCATTTTGGACTCTTGTAGCCTCGATGTCTGTGCACCTTTCATTTAGGATTTAAGATTTTTGTTTTTATCATTCTATAAATTGATTTTAAGTTTATTCGCTTATCGGCCTTTCCATTACCTTAGTTATCGGTGTTGGCAAAATCCACAATTGGTTAACCACTAATATCAACGTTATTAACTTTGGGAATTCACTTAATGTCATCTACCCACTCGAGTGAGGCACAGTCTAAAGATGGTCATCGCGACGCTTTAAAGTATCTGCACTATGGAGCCACATGCATTCACATTATCCACTAAAAACATACAATGATGCAAGTAAAAACAATGGAGACAGGAAAGCAAAAGCAGACATCCATTAAGAATTGGTTATGAATTAACACTTTTAACCTGATCTCAAGAAAATTCTTCACAATAGTACAAGGTGGCAAATTAGTTAATTCATAGAAAATCATATTAGTTATACACCCTCCAATGAGATATGCCCTGCACGTCCTTGTAGTTCCCGATGTGGCATTTGTACCGTGCTAATTCAAAACATATACTGTATAAAAAGTGTGTTTTCATAACTTTAACCCCTAACCCAAACCCCACCCCTAAACCTAACACCTTACCCTACCTCGAGTGTAAACATAACGATAATAATTGTTAATAGCCCTGATGTGTAAGATGGACAAAAGCAACACTTCCGGGTTCAGAACACTTGTTTGTGAAGCGTATGTGATTGGTTGATGTATAAAGTAAGTCGTAAGTTTTTGTACGAGTGAAGTCACCTTGTAGTAGTGTGCCTAATTCTCATAAGAACACGTCTGTGTTCAGGAAACGGTGGATTTGGTTGGATTGCTAAAAGTAAAGACATTAAAAATGCTAAAAGGCTGCATTTCCCGAGAACAATGAATCTTAGCTCTTAAGACCACTCTCTTCGTGCAAAGTTGCAAATGTTCGTTCTTTTCTGTGTGCTTTTCCCAAAAATGCACTTAACATGAATGCACAAGAACCGGCTTTATGTGTTCTTAAAGGCGCGGTCACACATGCATCACACAGCAAAATTACACTGGCAAATTAAAGTCATCTAAATGGGAAACTGCACGATCGCAACTTTTTCGCAATGGACATCCATTGGCGAAGATTTTCCCTTGGATTTCGCATGGAGCTCAAGTTTGGTGAACTTTGACAGGCGAATTTGCAACATTGGCCAATAGGAAGATGCTTGGTTTGCCAGTGACCTCTGAGTGGGTGGTGCTTCGTATACAGCTCAAGTCAAGTGGTTTTTACTGTCGTTCAACCATATACAGTTCGTACAGTACACAGTGAAACAAGACAACCTTCCTCCAGGTCCTCCATGGTGCTACATAAAACAACATAGGACAAACCCAGAACCACATGAGACTACACAGATTAAATAACATACCTATATAAAGTGCACATGCAGATGTGTGCAAAAAGTACGGGACAGTACAATAAATTACAAAAAATGTACAGGACAATAGGCACAATAAGAGACAGTGCAGCGCCGACCAGTACACAGAAGTGCAAAAAGAAGACAGTTTCTAAAAATGCCAAATGTAAACATAACATACTATGAGATAGTGTTCTATGCACATAGCAGTTATTGAGGTAGCAGACAGGTGTAAAGTGACAATAATTAAAGTGCAACTCAGGACGTGTGTGTGTGTGTCAGTCCAGTCTCTGAGTATTGAGGAGTCTGATGGCTTGGGGGAAGAAGCTGTTACACAGTCTGGCCGTGAGGGCCCGAATGCTTCGGTACCTCTTGCCAGATGGCAGGAGGGTGAAGAGTTTGTGTGAGGGGTGTGTGGGGTCTTCCACAATGCTGGTAGCTTTGCGGATGCAGTGTTTTTTGTAAATGTCTTTGATGGAGGGAAGAGAGACCCCGATGATCTTCTCAGCTGTTCTCAATATCCTCTGCAGGGCTTTGCGGTCCGAACCGGTGCAAGTCCCAAACCAGGCAGTGATGCAGCTGCTCAGGATGCTCTCAATAGTCCCTCTATAGAATGTAGTGAGGATGGGGGGTGGGAGATGTGCTTTCCTCAGACTTTGAAGAAAGTAGAGACGCTGCTGGGCTTTCTTGTTAATAGAGCTGGTGTTGAGGGACCAGGTGAGGTTCTCCGCCAGGTGAACACAAAGGAATTTGGTGCTCTTGACGATCTCCACATAGGATTAGGCAGCTGGGTCTTAATGTGCCTCATGACGAGCCTCTCGAAGCACTTCATGATGATGGGTGTGAGTGCGACGGGACGGTAGTCGTTGAGGCAGGACGCTGAAGACTTCTTTGGCATGGGGACGATGGTGGTGGCCTTGAAGCACGTTGGAACGACGGCGCTGCTCAGAGAGATGTTGAAGATGTCGGTAAGAACATCTGCCAGCTGGTCTGCACATCCTCTGAGCACACTGCCAGGAATGTTGTCTGGTCCAGCAGCCTTCCGTGGGTTGACTCTACGTAGAGTTTTCCTCACATCAGCTGTTGTAAGACAGAGCACCTGGTCGTTTGGAGGAGGCGTTCTGTGCTTCAAACCGAGCGTAGAAGTCCTTCAGCGCATCTGGAATGGAGGCATCTTTGTCACAGGCAACTGATGTTGTCCTGTAGTTGGTGATGGCCTGGAAAACCTGCCACATGCGTGCGTGTCGTCGCTGTCCTGGAAGTGACTGTGGATTCTCTGGGCGTGTGTGTGCTTTGCCTCTATGATGGCCAGGGACAGTTTGGCCCTCGCTGTTCTTAGGGCAGCCTTGTCACCTGCTCTGTAAGCAGATCCTCAGCAGCGCATGCACCTCCGCACTCATCCACGGCTTCTGGTTGGAGCGTGTGGTGATGGTCTTGGAGAAGGTGACATCATCAATGCACTTGCTGATGTAGCTGGTCACTGATGCTGTGTATTGCTACACTTAATATTCACAATGGACAAGGATATCATTTTAGCAGTGAGTTTCTTTTTAAGTTAAGTCTCACAGAGTATAAAGTTCAGCATTAAAAAGAGGCTGCTTGACAAGTAAATTTTTGCCAGTTTCACGCGCGCTCAACATATGCCCACGCCATCTTCGCACGTGGAATTTCGCTGTACGGCACTGCCGCTGTTTGTTTGCAAAGTGCTGCAATTTCACCTTAAAATTGTGTGTCACTTAACTGCATTTTAGCTTTTTGCGTAGTTTTATAAATACTTGCAATCCATCTGGCTAATTAAATATAATTTTCTTATTAAAGTTATAAAATGTGCGCATTATCAAATTTGATTTACGTATAAAAGTTATTTTCTTAATAAATATTAAATATTAAGACTAACTAATCGATTTAATTAAACATTCTATTGTGCAGAACGATCGGTTACTTATTTATTATTATCTTTTCATCCATTTATGTACCTTTAATGCTTTTACTACATTATTTTATTTCTATTTTTAATTATATTATAATACATTATATTCAAATCTGATATCTGATATTAACATCACATTGTAAAAGCATTGCAACATTTACTATAAGTATAGGTGTAATTTCTTGGTTGTCCTGTAGGTAACTGCATAAGTCAGTGTCCTTACAATGCACTTGTGTGTAATTTCTGCACCACCAAATGGAACAGATGACCCATATGATCGCTTCTATGATTTACTGAGGCTTACGATGCTTTTAGGAAATGCTGTCCAGTTTTATTTTCGAGAGGATGACTGCACATCACTTTCTGAATAAGCATGCACGAATTACGTTATGAGAAAGCAATGCAGCATACTTCTGTTTGAAATGTTTATCGTTGCATAATATATAGTCTTTCACTTATGCAGTGTACATTGGATATAGCGCAGTATGCAGAAACTCTGATTCTTAACCCAGCATGTACTAGTCATGGGCATCAGGGCTCCATCTGTATGGAAGCAAGCAGCAGGGTGCAACAGAGGATAGCAGACAACCATTCACCACTTCTAAAACAAGGGTTCACTAAGCAATCCTAATTAAATGTCTAATTTTATTTTCCTATTACCAACCATTCATACTTTCTTTTATTCTCTCCCATTGTCATTCATCCTTCTGATCTGCCCAGTGTTGGATTGCATGGCTGAGGTGTTAGCTCATTCCCCTTCTGGGTGGCTTTTCTGCAGTATTTCACTGTCATATACTGGCAAATTGATTTTGGCAAAGAAACCAGCTGGGTTGGGGATGGGGGGGCACTCCCACACACACATTAAAATACACTGGCATATGTGTACACACACATGCAAACATATGCACACTACTTGATCACCCCTCAAATAAATAGCTGGCCTTAATAGTGAGCAGAGTCCTTGGTTTTACTGGTGTTGGCAACGAGGGACACAAGCGAACTGAAAACGAAAGGGTGGGGGTGTGGGGTGATTTATAACTGAATTCAGTGCAAATGGAGAGGCTGAGCAGCAAGTTTCGCCAGGAAAAGCAAATGGCATTGAGTACGTTTATATATCTTTGTGTGTGCTGGTCATGAAAGTGTGATGTATGGACTCAGTGTGAATGAAGTATGCGTGCTTGTGTGTGAGCTGGACTTGAAAGGATCTGGTCAGTTGTGTGACATCAGTGGCTACATCATACAACATCTTCTTAACTTCTTCCCTCTCATTAAGACTGTACATCACTCTGACATAGTCTGTACTCAAGCAATAGTAGTACAAGCATGCATTTTTATGTCTCATCAAAGGGCAGTTTTGTTACAGTATATTATTTAACAGAAACACATATCCACACACGTAGAAATGATAAATAATAAGGCAGAGGCTATTTTGCACTTCTGTATGAGTAAATAGCAACCAAAAACATCTTTACGCTAAGTGCAAAAAGGGTTAGACACTATGCACTCCTAAGTAAATACTAACATGCGGTATAGGGGCATCACTTCAGCACATTTATTGTGTTTATTTAGAGTCCCACAGACACCCAACTCCAACCTCTACCCCTAAACCTAACCTTAACCTTCCCTTACAAAAATGTACCATGGTTTTACTACAGTAACCATAATATCACCATGGTGTTTTGCAGTAAAATCATAACCCCAAAATTAAACATGGTTACTATATAAACAGTTATAAATCATATTACTGTAGTAACACCATGTTTAATTGCATTAAATTGATGGCTTCTTTCAAAAAACATGGTTACTTTAATGTTACTATAGTAAAACTATGGTCAATTTTACCTGGATTAAAACTTTCAACAGACCTTGACCTTCACCGTGATCAAATCACTGCGAGGAAATCAACCTTTATATTAATTTTCATTTATTATTATAAGTAGTATTAAATGAAATATTAAGAGTGGGGAAAATGGGACAAAAGGAGGAATCGAACTTGGGGTCGTCCGCATGAAAAACGTACATTCACACCATTGTTACACCACTTACCTTTAATTTCTGTGTTTCACACAATAATTGGAGTGCAAAAAGCCATGCTGTGTGGCAGGTAATATGTACTTTCTGGTTTCCACAGGACAAGAACCTGTCTCTGAGTTTCTTGTGCAATACACTATCAGCAGTTCAAGAGGGAAATGGTTATATTTATGTATGTTGAGGCATTCCACTTGTCAATAATTTGGCTAAATGGTTGTAATAGTGACTTCTCTTATTGATGCATCTTGCTTCAAGATTAAAGGTGGTGTCTTCACTCTCAATTTCTGGCAATAAAACATGATTTTGAAAAAATGTAAATGAGTCCACACTGTCTTTAGCACATAGCTTAACTTCTTCAGATCTCATGGTAGGTCTGTCTTGAAAGGTTTTTACTTTATCATTAAAAATCAGTTTCATTATGAAGGAAAATAAATGGGATTTTTACTTCTCGAACCCTACTGTTGCACTCTGTAGTGTCTGTGTTTAATCTCTGAATCATTTTATTAGCTTCACAGCTCAAATGCAACGATATACACTTCAAACACTCAGAATTTTCCTTTTCAGGAAGCTGCTTGGAAGGAATAGGAAATCCCACAGAGCACACCTACAGCTCTGCGTCTTTGTTGTGCATGGTTGGAGAAGCAAGAGACCTGTATGAGCTGGTACAGCGTTTAAGGAATGATTTGAACCATCCTGTTTAGCTTGGCACGAAGTAGAAGAAGAGAATGCCTCTCAGGTCAGGTACATAATTTTAAACCAAATCTGCTCATTCTCCCCCATGTAAACGCAAGCCGCATCTGAGGGAGAAAAATATGAATTATAATACGTCATTGCTAATAAATCCCAGGATGCTTGCTTGGACACGGACCACTCTTGCTGGCAGCTCTACTGGAGGGGTATCACGTAAATAGCAATTCATTACAATCATAATATTATTAAAATGCTTAATGTGACACTGATGGAGCTTGATGCACAGTTTTCACAGATGACGTATTCAATTTCAGACCGCAACGTTCGGCCTTATTATAATTCCTGTATTCTTACATGAAATGGCTTATTTTGTTTTAAGTTATGGGTCTTAGATGGCCGTTTAAATTGGGGAAATAATCTTGCATATTATTCTAGGGATCTTAAATTGTGTTGCACACCTGTGGCAGCTAGGAATGAAGGGATATTTCACTGGAAAATGTAATTTCTGCCACCATAAAATGTAGCTACTTGGTCATAGATATGATGTTACACCCCCAAAAAATTGCTTTTTGGCTGAACTTTATTCAGTCATGGGCAGTGGTATCCAAGGACATAGATTTGGCTTGAAATGGGGGTTACAGCATGAAGCATCTACATGTTTCCATTGATCATATTATAAATATTGTGGGGTGAGAGTTGTACTTGCTTGTTTTGATTATTGGGGGAATTACACATTGAAATGGATAGAATGCAATGAAATCAAGATGTGAGGAAATCATGTTGCTTTAGTTCATTTTAATTAAGTAAACTGAACAAGCAGCAAAAATCCTTTCTTTGAGTGTATGGTCACTGTGGAAATAAATATTTGCCTCTATAACTCTGTTGGGACACAGCTAAATAGAGGCAGTTATTTAAAGCAACAACAGAAGAATATTTCCATCACTACTGAATACAGAGTCTGTGGGTGATCCAAAGACAGCTGTACACATTCACACAAGTGAATTCTCTTTTGCTTTCTCACACACACACACACACACACACACACACACACACACACCCTCTTTTTGTTTCTCTTATTTTGTCAGGTGCAGGGAATTTGGTCCTTCAGCAAATTCAGTTATCTTAGGTTGTTTTTTCTTTTTCTTTCTCAACGACAAATCCAATTGTACATTTAGGCATAAAGTTTTTAAGCACTGTTAACTGTATAGAACGTCTATAGACACTGGATCATGTCAATAATCAAAACACAGGTCAAAAAGCCCTAAACATGTTTTTGTCCCCTTAGGAAATGAATGGGAGTCTTAAAAGCAAGCTACGAGTAATTGTGTACAGAGATATCGCTGAACTTGCTCTCAGATCTCATGCAATCTTATGAGAATCCATTTGAATCTATCAAGAGATAGGTTGTCAAACTCCTTACACATATACTCTAGGCTGTATAATACAATTCAAACTATACAATTGTCCAAACGCAGCCTAAGTCAAAAGGAGAGTTTCCAAATATTTACACACACGAATTTGTAATTTCCCTTAATGCAGTTTATAAAAACAGAAATTTGGCATTTTATTTACACAAAAAGAAAAATAGTTCGCTAGGTTCCACGTGGATGCGCCGTTAGTACTAAACCCATCAAAGGTTTCCAATGGCATTGTGACGTAATCAAACAGAATTCCTTCTTTCCGTCTCGCCAGGCGGGAACTCCAGATGATAAACTCGTTAAGTCAGTCGTGTTGTTTAGCTTTAACCTAGTCATTTATTATTTTGAATGTTTTTTTATTTCATTAAAATGCATTGTAAAAATGTAGACGTGTTTTAGTATATTACACTTACTGATATGTTTCAGTGCTTGCCTAATTAAATCTTATATGCTGACCAAGCATTAACTTTCATTTTCTTTTCTTTTCTTATTTAACTACTTAATTAAAACACGTAATGCTTATTTATGAAATATAATGAGACATTTTCACCTTTTCGCACCATATGAAAATCTCACACACTAGAACACATTTATACTATTAATAGACTATTTAAAATATTTTACATTGTGGCTATTTTAAGTCGAAATGTCTTCGCTTATATTAGACCTCAACTGCGTTTTCTTTGGTTTCTATATATAATAATAAAACAACAAGAGAATGCTGTTATCTTTAAAATTGAAGACAAATTGTGATTAAACCCTAATGATTTATAAACTCAGATAGATGTATATTAGCCTAATTTACAGGCAACTCTTTCAAGTGTCATTATTTTTTCTTCTCCCCAATCAAAGCACTCTCTGCACTTTAGACTCAACCCTGACCTTTAAATAATCTCTACTGTTTTTGTGCTATTGTCATTTCCAGCTCCATGAAATTGTGTAACTGAGATTCTAGTCAGAAAGGTGAAACATGCACCTATAATGCCACATACTGAGTGTGTAATGTTAATCTCAGCAATCTAATGAAATAATTGCCAAAATAAAACATCTAAAAACTGGACACTTCCCATTAAAATAAAATGCAGTGTCAAGAGTGTCTTGTAAGTCTTCATCATGAATCCACAGGTATATTTTTGGCTCAGAAGCAACCAAGGCAATACAATCAAACAAAAAAAATAGCACATATATATATATATATATATATGTATATATATATATATATATATATATATATATATATATATATATATATATATATATATATATTCACTATTTATAGGTGTGTGTTTGCATAAAATTAACTTTTTTTGTTTCATTCTATAAAGTATTGACAACATTTCTCACAAATTCCAAATAAAATATTGTCATTTAGAGCATTTATGTGCAGAAAATGACAACTGGTCAAAATGACAAAGATGCTGTGTTTTCAGATCTCCAATAATGCAAATAAAACAAGTTCATATTCATTTTTGAACAACACAATACTAATGTTTTAACTTAGGAAGAGTTCAGAAATCATATTTGGTGGAATAACCCTGATGTTCAATCACAGCTTTCATGCATCTTGGCATCTCTCTACCAGTCTCTCACATTGCTGTTGGGTGGATTTATGCCACTCCTGGCGCAAAAATTCAAGCAGCTCGGCTTTGTTTGATGGCTTTTGGCCATCCATCTTCCTCTTGATCACATTCTAGAGGTTTTCAGTGGGGTTGAGGTCTGGAGATTGGGCTGGCCATGACAGGGTCTTGATCCAGTTGTCCTCCATCCATACCTTGATTGGCATGGCTGTGTGGCATGGAGCATTGTCCTGCTGGAAAAACCAATCCTCAGAGTTGTGGAAGATTGTCAGAGCAGAAGGAAGCAAGATTTCTTCCAGGCTTAATTCATGCGTCATTCACAAAGACGAATCTGCCTGATTCCAGCCATGCTGAAGCAACCCCAGATCATTACCGATCCTCCACCTGGTTGTCTAATGGTCAGACGGAGACCTGGAGAGACCTTCAAGCCCCAGTGTCTCGCAACCCACTGTGAAATTTGGTGGAGGATCGGTGATCATCTGGCTTCAGCAAGGCTGGAATAAGGCAGATTTGTCTTTGTGAAGGGCGCATGAATTAAGCCACGTACAAGGTTATCCTGGAAGAAATCTTGCTTCCTTCTGCTCTGACAGTGTTCCACAACTCTGAGGATTGGTTTTTCCAGCAGGATAATGCTCCATGCCACACAGCCATGCCAATCAAGGTGTGGATGGAAGACCACCGGATCAAGACCCTGTCATGGCCAGCCCAATCTCCAGACCTGAACCCCAATGAAAACCTCTAGAATGTGATCAAGAGGAAGATGGATGGCCAAAAGCCATCAAACAAAGCCGAGCTGCTTGAATTTTTGCACCAGTAGTGGCATAAATTCACCCAACAGCAATGTGAGAGACTGGTAGAGAGATGCCAAGATGCATGAAAGCTGTGATTGAAAATCAGTGTTATTCCACCAAATATGATTTCTGAACTCTTCCTAAGTTAAAACATTATTGTGTTGTTCAAAAATTAATATTTTGTCCTTTTCTGCAAATAAGTGCTCTAAATGACAATATTTTAATTTGGAATTTGGGAGAAATGTTGTCAATACTTTATAGAATAAAACAAAAAAGATAATTTTACTCTAACACATATACCTATAAATAGTAAATACAGAGAAACTGATAATTTTGCAGTGGTCTCTTAAATTTTTCCAGAGCTGGAATATATATATATATATATATATATATATCTTGTTGACTGAAAGTGCAGACAGGTGGTCATTTGGTTTCATTTTGTATACATGCATGTTGTATCGTCCCTTGAATCGAAATTTTAAATGACTATGGGACTAGCGAGTTTAACGAGCTTCATACAAGACATTGCATTTCATACAGCTCGATATACACCTGACCATTGCGCACATCTGCATGCCAAGACGTCTAATGGACGTTTGAAGATTATTATTTATTTATCACGTGCGCTCAGCGGGATATATGGCCATGCTATATGCCGAGATACTCTGTCAGAATGTATATTTGTAAAGCGCATTTGAGACTGACCCGTCTGATTATTTCCGCAGATCAAGCTTAAACAAATAAACCGACAAGCGACTCAAGTGAAGAGAGAAGAAACGTGTTTAACTTTTAGCGTCTAAATCTCTTCAGCTGATTCTTAATGGAGATACAAAGTAGGCTATAATGATAAGTAGCTCTTTATAGGTATTTATTTATAGTATGCCATTTGATGAGGTTTCAACAAAGACCCACGGTTTAAAGGAATATTCAGGATTCAATACATGTTCAGCTCAATCGACACCATTTGTGGCATAATGTTAATTACCACAAAAATGCATTTCGATCGTCCCTCATTAAAAAAAAAAGAAGCAAATATCTGTGTTCCAGTGAGACACATGCAATGGAAGTGAATGGGGCCAATCCGTAAACATTATAATACTCACTGTTTCAAAAGTATAGCCACAAGCCATAAACAATATGTGTGTGTTAATATGATTTTTGTGTGATAAAATGGCTTTCTAAACTTTTCTGTGTAAAGTTATTGCCAATTTTACAGCTTTGTTGCCATGACAACGTAAAGAAACACAACCCCCCCTAAAATGGCAATTTGAACAACGTTACAGCTCAAATAATAAATGAGTTTTAACAGAAAAAGTAATATAAATGCTTTCATAAAATTCACATTTCTGTGTTTAAAGCTTCCAAAAATTAGCTCCCATTGACTTCTATTGTAAGAGCCTCACTGTAACCTCGATTTTTGCTGGGGTTTTTTTTTTTTTAAGAAAATGAGGGACAAGTCGAAATAAATTTTTGTGGTAATCAATATTATGCCACATCTACGGTCGATTGAGGTTAACTTGTATTGAACACTGAATATTAATTTAACAGCCTCTACACATTTGTAGAGAAACAACACAAAATGAATACAATTATAATAAAAAAGAACCTACAATTTTGGTATTTAAAATTTGGTTAAAAAAAATTATCCTATAAAGAGATCATATTAATGCTCGATTTTAATTTTGTTGGTGTTGCATATTTAGGGTAATTATTTACCTTGTTGGAGAAATGAGTCATATGTGTTCATGACTGCAAAATTACAGTATGTTGTGGCCTACCATATATAGGCATTTATTTAAATAATAATAAAAAACATGCAAATCAAACAGAAAAAATAATTGTACATTTTTTTTTCCGGTAAAATTCTCCACATATATGCCTATAACATTTTCTGATTGTAGTGGGCTATTAAAAAAATGTAATTGCCCATTAAACAAATTTAGAATCATGATTCACATTTATTTTTCATTTTAAAATGTCAGTTTTATTTCCGTCAAAACGCTAAAAGAACATTCGTAATTTAAATAGTTTGAACATTCGAAATATTTCACAATTCCAATAGAATAAATTGCATCAGTAAACATTTTCAGCATGGAACAGAAAACGTCACTTTGTGGAATCCTGATAAAGGTGTTTTATTCGACGTGATCTAACTCTTGATTCTCGGATAACTGAAATAATTCCTGAGAAACATATTTTTTATAAAAATGTTTTTGTTTTTTCGTTTTTTCGCAATGCGCTCCTAGTCATTTACGCTAGTCAGGTGTCTGTGTTTAGTGGTCAACTCCAGGTGGTTGTTCAGATTTTGCAGCTTTTGGTACTCATACTGAAAACCGAGGACCCGAGGGAAGCCCATCGGATTGAACAGTGCTGAAGATGCGTATGGAGAGGTCGGAACCATTGGACAGGCCAGGCTAGGGGTGACAGGCTCTATGGCTACTGTTTGAGTCTGTGGAAAAGACTTGGTGGCGAGAGAGTTCCTCGAGAAAAACGTGGACAGAGCCGGTAAAATGTTGCCAACAGGTGGAACACCGATTGGTTGATGGAAGCCGTACGGGTAGATGTCCAAACCTGGTAAATGCGCACAGGACGCGCTGAGACCATAAGCGCCGTATGGGAGGTTTGGAAAGCCGCTCGGATGCAGCGCTTGATCTTTGAACATCCCGAATTTGAAGTGCTGTCGTTTAAATCGCTTCCTCCTCCTCAGAAAACTCCCGTTCTCAAACATATCCGATGAATTCGGATCGAGAGTCCAGTAATTCCCCTTTCCAGGATTACCCGGCTCGCGTGGCATTTTTATGAAGCAGTCGTTCAAGGAAAGATTGTGTCGGATGGAGTTCTGCCAGGCCGGGAATTTCTCTCGGTAGTACACGAACCGGTGGCTGATGAAGTCGCAGATCTCGCTGAGAGTGAGACGCTTCTTTGGGCTCTGGAGGATCGCCATGGTGATCAGAGCGATGTAGGAATAGGGCGGTTTCACCGAAGTGCCTTTGCTCGAAGTTAAGGGACATATGGAAGAAGGTACGTGGTCATAATCGTCCTTGTTGGACCGATTTTCGGACAAAGATGCCAAATCGTTGTGTACCTGGTCGGATGCGGAATGAGCTGAAGACGAAAGATGCTCGTCTCCAGATTCCTTGCCACCTTCTCCTACCACGTCGACAACGAAGTCATCCATTAAATCGGTGTCCAGGGTCATAATCCACAAGTGGAGTCGCGAAAAAGGATTTAAAACAAGCAGATGCCCACGCACAAACTTCACAATCTCCTGCACTTGGAAAGGAAAGACTCTGGTTTCCCAGTTCCTCGGAACACCAAAGGAGAATAAATTATGTAGAGAAAAGGAGACTGCCAATGTTTAATTTGGCCACACAGAAATTGTCAACATTTGGGTGCAGGAGGCTCGGAGAGCTGCGCACACAGCAATGTCCATCCGTCCACTCCAGCGCAACTGGATTCCTGCAGCTGTTTGGGGAATCAGATGACGATGATGTCATGACGAAGTTCTTGGGGTAGAAGTTCCACTCCAATGAAAACAGGGCAGCTCAACCAGGTTCTGCCCGCAGACAGTCCTCTGAATGGACCATGAGTAATATCATGCCTCTGAATTCACAAGGTTATTACCGTATGTCTTTTAACACTGCAGGAAAACAGCACCCATACCTCATTTATATGTGGCCTCTTTGGCTGCCCAACATCATCGTGTTAACGCATCAAACCTTTCACACATCTCAACATATTATGCATTATTGGGAACTATTCTGGTGAGTTTAGCCTACATTTATTTTTCTTTTTATGCAATATATATTAGCTGAATATGAACTGGGACACTACTTAAGAAATAGTCACTGTGCATAACGTGTGAGGTAACGGCTGTAAATGGGGTTTCTATATCTACCAGCTACAGATCTGTGCGTGCAACAGATCAATTTTACCCAAACATCTCTTACGTGAAATATTTAGCCAGATATTTATTAGAGCAGTTGATCACGGAGGATAGCAGCTTTAAAACATATTTTGAAAAAAAAAAAAAAAATTAGGTCTTCTTCTTCTTCTTATTATTATTATTATTATTAGCATTATTATTATTTGTATTATTATTATTAGGCCATTTATTATTATTATTTTTATTATTAGGCCAATTATTATTATTATTATTATTAGGCCATTTATTATTATTATTATTATTATTACACATATTTATTATTTCTAACTAAATTAAATTATTAAATTTTTATTTTAGGATATTATTATATTATTATTGTATTTTGTAATATAAAATGTATTCTAGAATTTTTAGAGCATGTGATTACCGAGCTTCAAAAGATCTTTGTGGTCCAAACACATTTTAAGGTATTATTATTAGTATCATCAACATCATCATTATTAGGCCCATTATGATTATTATTACTCATGTTTATTATTACTAAAAACAAATATTTTAATATATTATTATAATATTTTATAATTTAAAATTGATTCTAGAATAGTTATTTGCCATTTATTGATTTCTTTTCTATCTACGAGGATCAGATCTGTGCATAAAACAGACCAAGTTTACTCAAATATCTCTTATGTGAAATATTTATCCAGATATTTAATAGAGCAGGTAGTTACATTGCATCATTTAAAAACGACAGTCTTATTGTTACCAAACACATTTTTAAGTCTTATTATTCTTATTCTTATTATCATTATTAGCAGTAAACTCTAAAAAATGCTGGGTTATTTTTTTCACCCAAACGCTGGGTTGGGCCTGTAGGGTAATATTTGGGGGGTTATTTTCTCAGTTTTGGGGTAGTTTTTGTGTAACCCAACCGCTGGGATAGTGGCTGGATCATTTTCACTGACAGTTGATAGTATACACCTCTCACCCCTCCCCGATGCGGCATCCCAGAGCGGCGTCAGAGCAGCCCAGCTGATGAGTTACCTGACATGAGCTTTTTGGATCTTCTTCATGAGTGAGCGCGGACAAACTGGACGATTTATTCGGTGAAATAAGGTTTGTGTCAGTAATATATCTTTTTTTTGTATCTTTAATCTATAATATCATTACTGCACGCCAGAAAATGCAAAGATTTTGAATCCAAAATATATCACCTACATGATTCATTTAGTTCACACACTGTCTACACCGGACGCGAGCGGTGCGTCTCTGATACGAAGGCCGTTTCACAGCACTCGCATCACGGGCTTCTGGGCTTCAACACACCGCTCTACGCAAGCGTCTTGCGGAGCTTCGTCCAACACATGAAAAGCGTTGGTGTGAATGGTAAACACAGCCAGAGCGGGAAAACCCCATGGGAAAAAAATAAGGCAACTTTCGTATATCGAATCAAAGTCTGAGTTTGTCTTTGTATTTTAAAACCATCACCAGTGAGGCAAACTGGTGCAAACTTAAACCTGTTCTTGCACAGAAACATTTACATTTATTAATGTGCTTCCAGTATTCTGATGACTGTTAGATTGCTAACATTATGGGTTGATATCTTTCTTTATCCTTTTTGCTTTTCTTTCTTATTGTCTTTTTGGAACAAATATGGTGGTGTTTATTGTGGAGTACCTCCAGCATGCTGAGATGTCAAGGCCTAATTTCCCCACATCCTACACTCAGCAAAACAGACCTGTACATAGATCATTTTGAATTCTTATTTTAATTTAATACATTTTATGGATTTGATTAATTCCTTGCATAAAGATTTTTCTAGTAATAGACACTAGAACTGTAAGTGACATTTAAAGAGACAGTTCACCCTAAATATGAAAATACTCTCATCATTTACTCATCCTCATGCCATCCCAGATGTGTGTGGCTTACTTTCTTCTGCAACTCAAATGAAGATGTTTAGAAGAATATCTCAGCTCTGTAGGTCCATACAATGCAAGTGAATGGTGACCAGAACTTTGAATCTCCAAACAGCACATAAATGCATCATAAAAGTAATCCATATTGTTCCAAATGACTGTGAAAGTGAGAAAAAGTGAGAAACACATCAGTATTTAAGTCCTTTGTTTATATATATACAGTTGTTTTTACTATAAATCTTCACTTTCACGTCTAAAAGTCTCACGTGCACCTGTTTAGTTTTTACTGCAGATGTGAAAGTGGAGATTTAGAGTAAAAAGGGACTTAAATATTGATCTGTTTCTCACCAACATCTATCATATCACTTTTGAAGACATATATAACCACTAAAGTCATATGGATTACTTTCATGCTCCACTTATGTGCTTTTTAGAGCTTCAAAGTTCTGGTCACTATTCACTTGCATATAGTGGACCAGCAGAGCTGAAATATTCTGAACAAAACCAATAATTTCAGAAGCAGAAGAAAGGCGTATACATATCTGGGATGAGGATGAGTAAATGAGAGATTTTTCATTTTTGGGTGAACAATCCCTTTAATAATACAATGTGTGTTTAATGTTTTTTAATACCTATTGTATTTAACATGAATTATAAATGTTACTTTATTATTCTCCATGCTGTTTATTAAAATAATGGTACAATAGTTTAAATGTACTTATTTAATGTACTTACAATCATCCAATAAATAAATAAATAAATAAAGGAGTTACCATGTGTACACATTTGTTTATGGTGTGGTTTACTTAAAAATATTTTTAAGGATAAAACAATCTGAAAATATTAACCCACTTATTTATTTATTTATTTAATTTATTTTTAATAAGAACAAAACATAATTTACATACAAGAGTACATATAACCATACATGTCAGAGGTAAAAAAAATAAATATATATGAACCCACATATCCACAATATTCCTGAGTCCCAAGATGCTTTGCAGGCGATGTGGGCGGAACTTCCGGTTAAGCGTAAACAATCGTTATTTTATGTACTAAGGCAGCATTAAAAATGACGGAAACTTGAGAACAAATAATTACAGAATTTATAGCGAGGCGATATTGTTCTGCCTGATCCATCTGCGAACGATTATGGGTTTGAGGATGATGGCCAAGTTTAGCAAATATAAGCATTTTTGTTATTTTGTTGAGTCTTTATCCATCGATGGAAGATCCTGAGCAGGCTAACCTGAAAAGCTATGTATCCTATTTACGCCTTCACAGCTGTAAAGCTGGACATGTTTTGGGAACTGTAGATATTTATGGTTATTTTAAAGCATATTTTGAGTCTAGTCAGATCTTGAAGAGTTTATTGTACCGATAGGCCTATACTTACTGCACATACAGGGGATCTATAGACAGCTCGTGTATTGAGTAGCATGCTGCCATTTTTCAGATAAAATACAATTATTTTGTGGGAGATTAATGTGTAGTAAACTCAATCTAGCTTTATAATTGTTAGTTTACACACATAATCTCCATATTTTAATGCTATAACCTACATGAAATGTTTTTGTGTTGACTGAACGACTGATCCTGTTGATAGATTGAATTTATTGTTCTTGTGATATATTAGCAACCACACAATAAACGGTACCGTACACAAAGAACTGCATGCAATACAAATAAAAAATATATTTATTTAAACACTGTACACAAAAGTTCAGTGTTCTCTGTAAAGCAACTATAAACAGTATGTATTATTAAATGCAATATCTGTACAAATAAATGTGACCCTTGACAGAGGCCCTTAAGGGACAAAAATGTCATAATAATGTTATATATTAATATTATTTCCCACTTGCAATGAGTACATTTTTTAACCAACATCAGTCCTGATCATAACTACCAAATTTACTTTCATTGTCAGGATTTTAACCCTTTAAATGCCAGTATGTTTATATAATGCCAGTTGTTTTTTATGAATAAAAACAACTTTTTTCCGTCTACTAAATGCTAAGGGGAATGCTCTGACACACACACACACACACACACACACACACACACACACACAATTTTAGCTGCATAGTTTATTCAGTTAGCCTGAAGTGGTCTATAATACAGCAAACAGAAAGTAGGAAAAAAGCATGTATTTGCTCCATAGGCTAAACATGGGGAAAATGGCGCCATCTGGTGGAAAATATTAAAAACTTTAATTTTGAAGCCAGGGCTCTGGAATGAAAACATAATATCATAGAAATCATGATTTTACACTTTAATGACACTGGGATAAAATATTTAAGTTTTAATGGGTTACAGTGGGGACATTTTTGTCCTTAAGTCCTGAGTGTAACTATTTTGTGTACACAGTGTATAATGTATAATACATATATTATACACTGTGTACACAAAATAGTTGTGTATTATAGGAACTGAGATTGAAATATCAAAATTCCCCCAAAAATACACACCTTTAGCAAAAATTAACAGCCAAGATGATAAAAAAAATTACATTTCCTGAAGGTCGCACAAGGGTTAATTGATACTGAATTAATGTCCACACTGTTTTCCAAATGACCTTTTCCCCGTAAGGCAACATTATGCAAAGGCACTCAAAAGAAAGTGGATTGTAGTCCTTTTTATACTCCGTAAGAATGCCATTTTAAAACATGTGAGGCTTTCACAAAAGCCAATGCTGAAACAAACGCAAAATTTCTAATGAACTTTCAGCACATACACACACCTGTTAGCACAATAATTATTTATGTAATTCATTGTGCTCCATTTCTGGACGTCTATCGCAGCCGGACAGTAACGGTGGATAATATAAGTAATCTTGACTTCTTGCAAATAAAGTGAAAAGAGCACACAAACAAATTATTCCAAGCTTTTTTCCAAACAGATGTTCCCAAGTCAATCCTTCTGTAGGCAGCCGATGGAAGAAGCAGCATCTGGGACTGGAGCGCTTTGCGAGTGGTTTCTGATCATAACGTTGCTATTTTAGATAAATCTTTAGTTTGTTTGATTATTAGGATAACCATTAACTGCACACATTGTCTGTGTCATTTTAAAACATCTTACAACATTTACACTGGTGGCCAGAAGTTTGGAATAATGTACAGATTTTGCTCTTATGGAAAGAAATTAGTACTTTTATTCACCAAAGTGGCATTCAACGATCACAATGTACATTCAGGACATTAATAATGTGAAAAATTACTATTACAATTTGAAAAAAAAATTCAGTTAAAAAAAACTTATCAAACTACTTCAAAGAGTTCTCATCAAAAAATCCTCCATGTGTCAATTTGTCCAGATACTCAGGTGACCTTTCACCCCACACTTCCTGTAGCACTTGCCATAGATGTGTCTGTCTTGTCGGGCACTTCTCACACACCTTACAGTCTAGCTGATCCCACAACAGCTCAATGTGGTTAAGATCCATAACACTCTTTTCCAATTATCTGTTGTCCAATGTCTGTGTTTCTTTGCCCACTTGAACCTTTTCTTTTTGATTTTCTGTTTCAAAAATGTCTGTTTCTTTGCTATTCTGCCCATAATGCACCCCTGAGTCTTCTCTTTACTGTTGTACATGAAACTGGTGTTGAGCGGGTAGAATTCAATGAAGCTGTCAGCGGAGGACATGTGAGGCGTCTATTTCTCAAACTAGAGACTCTGATGTACTTATCCTCTTGTTTAGTTGCACATCTGGTCTTCTACATCTCTTTCTGTCCTTGTGCCAGTTGTCAGCTGTGTTTGATATAATAGCAAGTGATTTTCTAGTACCAAATTAGCAATTTATCATGATTATTCAAGGATGAGGTGTTGGAGTGATGGCTGCTGGAAATGTGGCCTGTCTTGATTTGATCAAAAATGACTTTTTTCCAATAGTGATGTGCTGTGTTTTACATCAGTAATGTCCTGACAATACTTTGTGATCAGTTGAATGCCAGTTTGGTGAATTAAAGTACCAGTTACCTTCTGACACAGCAAAATCTGTATATTATTCCAAACATTTAGCCGCCAGTGTAAAAAGCAAGCAAGCAGAGAACAGCTACACAGCAAAAACAGCAACCAATCGCACTTCCTAGCCAACCGGAAATTCCGCCCACTTAGCGAAATTCCTGTAAACATTAACCTGCATTTGTGTTGCATAAATAACCCATTTGCTGTGTTAAAATGAACAACACAGCTTGCTAGGTTAGTTTAGCAGACATCCCAACCTGCAGAAAGTCATTTCAGGGAGGTATTCCAAACCACAACCACCCCACCCCACCCCCAAAAAAAAAAATTAAGAATGAAGACAAGGATATGACACGAGGATATGATCTTGAACATGAATTTACTTGTATACCGAAATACAGCAGAATATAACAGAACAATTAAGGAATAAAATAGCTAACCTATTTACATATACGCCAAATGTAGCCAACATATAGGCCTAGACCCATTTCCTATGCCTTTTACTTTTGTTGCAAGCTTTCGTTGTACTTTGTTGCTGCTTGCTTCGCAGATTTCAGCAACTTTCCAGAAACCTCAACCCCATAGCACTCTGTGTCAATGAATTTGTTTATTTTGCAAGACATCAGATTCACAAGTGTTTGGTGAGACATCTGACTCCTAAATTCTGTCTTGATGTGACGCACAATGCTGAATGCCCTTTCCACATCACAGTTAGAATTTGGCAGCACCAGTAGCACCTTCATCAGCTGACAGATCTCCCTGAATCTCAACTGCCCTGAGCTCACAGATCTTACTTTGGACAGCTTCCCCCAGAACTCATCGACTGGTAAATTCTTGTAATTTGGCACCAGTGTTTCCAGGTTAGTTGAGACATAATCCATGATTTCTAAATGGAGTTGTTCTCCGGCATCTGCCTTCATCACATTTGGAAATCTTTCTGCCAAAGTCAAAATTTGCTCTGGTTTCACATCATCTTGGTTCTCTGGATTGACCACTGACAGATTTGTCAAGATTTGGTCTCTCATTGGGAACTTTTCTTTTACTTTTTGAAAGCTTCTGACATAGAATGCTCTGGCATCTTTGAAGAATTGCTTCGTCTTGTGAGTGGAGAGTGCTTCCTCACTTAGCAAATGCCTCCTCGCCAAGAACCCAACAAAAAGTTCTTCATCTGGACAGTGAATTTCAGGGTTGCTCACATCTATCTCCTGCAATTTCAGTTCTCTCAATACCTTTGGCACAATAAATCTGCTTGCAATGTCATGCAGGAGTTCTTCTACACTGTCATTTAACTTGAAAAGAACTGGTGTTTTGTTTTGAAAAATCAAATTAAATTTATCAAAGCACTGTGTGACATTGTGGAGAAAACAAGTGTAAAGTTTCATAGTGGGGTCTTTCAACCTCTTCTGAATGTCACAGGACTTCTGATTCTCACTATGTGATTCAAAATAAGAACTAAAAGCTGGCCGTTGGTTGAGCAGATGGTCCAAACCTTTTCCCAAAGAAAGCCAACGTGTTGGACAGTGCTTTTGTACTCTCTGCTGGGCTACATTGCAAAAGTCCTGAAACTCCTTGAGGTCTTCTCTTCTCTTTGAACTTTTCTCAAAGTAGTAGTAGATATCAATTAGTAATTCCTCAGGTGACATTGAGAGCTCTTTAGCAGCAGTTTTGGCACATATGTTAACCAAGTGACTTGGGCAGCCAACACTGTATATATAAGGTGCCTGTGCTTTCACTCTTGTTAAGACGGAGTTGTTTTTGCCAATCATGACATTGCAGTTGTCACTGCTGAATCCTACACAGTTAGACCATTCAAGGCCTTTGTCATGCATGGATGATGCAATGCAGTTGAATATGTTTGCAGCTTTGGCATCATTGCACACTGGCATGTCTACAAATCCAACTGTCACCTTATCCTGTGCTTCATTGTAGTACCTGACTAAAATAGCACATTCCTTCTCACACATGATGTCATTGCTTTCATCAACCATAATACTGTAGGGCCTTTTTTCTGTTCGGATTAACCTGTACAAATCCTCTGAACACTCAGGTTCTAGTGCCAGGTTCATCATAGCTGCTGTCTTAGTGGAAGAGCAGGCATAATTTTTTGCAATCTCAGAGTCAGGAAACATTTTCCTAAATAACTTTCCTGTGTGCCTACATACATGGAATGGCAGGTTATGTTCCACAATAAAAGATGTGAAATACATCTCAGCTGTAGTCACTTTCTCAGTGAGACTTTGCCTTTCTGAATTGAAGAACTGAGATATATTGGAACAGCCTTCCCTGCGCTTAGCCTCCCTAACATGTTGTGGTCCCTAAAAGATATAAAAGCAAAATTTATTATTTCTATAAGCTGTAGGCCTTTGCAATTATTTTTTTAATATGTAGATTACTTTTACTATTTATTTAAGCTGCTTATACTTATTGTCTTGTACTTATTTACTTTTTGGCTTATACTTATTTATGTAAACTGCTTTTATTTATTGTCCATTGCAACTTTAAACAGGTCAAAGAAGTTTGTTGTTTTTATGTAGCCTTGGCAACTCACCTCAACATGCCTTTTGCAATCATTTAACCCACCATGGGCAATGCTGAAGTCGCTGTTACATATTGTGCAGCGTGCAAGACTGTCATTTTGTTTGACACTTATAAGACAGGGGTACACTTTCGTGTAGTCTGCCGTAAAATGTGTCTTATACTTTTTTTTTTGGGGCCGCTCTCCCTCTGCCATAACTCCTGTGTCTGATTAACTGATTGATTTGGTTCGGGGGATGAGATAAAAAGCCCGCCCACACTGACAATTGATTGGTTTATTTGCCGAAACAGGCCAATCAGGATGCTCTCTATCTTTCAAGCGCTTGATGAGGCACACGCACGCACGCACACACGCACACACACACTCTCTCCCTCTCTCTCTGCTGTGTGCGCGCTACACGGTTTGGAACATCTTGCTCGCTCGTTCTAGATTCCGGGAGATTTTAACTCATTTGCGGGCATCAGGGAGCCGCTATCAAAATGCGGGAGACTCCCGGAACTTCCGGGAGACTTGGGATGTCTGGTTTAGCCCAGCGTGTGTTCTGTCCCATATATAAATTTGGGTTATTTTTAACCCAGCATTTGTTTTATTGTATTACTAAGCCCAATATTATTATCATCATCATTATGAGGAAAATTGTTATTATTATTATTGCACATGCTCATCTTTACTAACTAAATGTAATTATTTACGGAAGACCTGAACCGCAAGGTGAAAAAAAAAAAACGGTGAATTTTTTTTTTCACATTTTTTTTTCTCTCTCTTCACAAAATGTTTTTTTTCGCCTGGGGAAAGATTTGTATTAAAATATAATATGTTAGCGGTTCATGTCATGAGTCTGTAATGTCTGTAACTAAACGCACATTCAACCGGACGACTGCAATGGAGATATAACGGGAGATATTCTGAGAATGAAAGAGACTTTTAAGAATCTACGTTTTTAAACATAATTGTATCACATTAACACATTTTCCGCCAAATTAATGTTTAAGGAGAAATAATTAAGAGAAAGCATTAAAAGCATAAGATTACATGTTTACTGATAGTGGCACCTGGTGGCCAAGGTTGGTACCGCATTCATTTTTTTAAATTTTGAAGAGAAAAAAAGAGGGAAAAAAATTTTTTGAAGAGAAAAAAAAATTTGAAGAGAAAAAAAATTAGATGAGAGAAAAAAAAAATTTGAAGAGAAAAAAAATTAGAAGATAAATTTTTTGAAGAGATATTTTTTAAAGAAAAAATAGTTATTTTTAAAGAACTGCAATAGTTATTTATTATTTATTCAATAAATATTTTTTAATAATATATTATTTGATATATTTATTATTATTTAATAAAAAATAGCATTGAAGCAAAAATAAATAATAAAATATTAAAATTGGTTTTAGCCTATTTTAGAATTTAAAATACACCGATTTTCGTAACAGTCCATGCCGGCAAGCTTTGAAGCAATGAGGCAAAAATAAGCCATAGACAATTCATATGAATCACAAGGTGCTGTTTCTGATCTTTCCATATATGCCTTCTCTTTTCCAATATCTCGCATTTCCTATTGCACTTAAAGTAGTTTTCGTTAATGACGGTGATAATTAGGCCCGTCATATAAAAGTGTCGGGCCGCTTAGATAAAAGTTAAACGTTTTCATATTTCGGAGTTGCGAAGGTCGTCGGGTGTTTGTTTTTAACGATGGAGCTCTTTGTTGAAGATTTCTACATTTCCTGCCTGTATAATCTAATTGATACCGTGTAGCCACCGAGCGAAGAGATGACGTGGGTGGGCATGATTTCCCAAATCTTTCAGGCATGTCTTCAGATTGGAAACAGGCGCAGGGAGAGACATGAATGAGGGGTGGTTTCGAAAGCGAAATGGGGATAATACAAACCCAACGCAGTGCAGTTCCACAGATGAAGGGCTGTGATGTGGTCTTCATGGATCATGTGGGACTCTTATAACATTCTCTTAAATAGAGACGACAATAAACTGCAAATACTACGAGTTGCAATATGTTCATTGCAACAGATCAGAATATTTTATTATCATATTTCTACATAAGAACTATAGCCTATATATAATAATATAAAGTTATACAAAAGGGGTTGAAACCTTAAAATATGACATTTAGATTAAAAAAAGATGACAGAGACAAGTCAAATGAAATAGAATAGTTTAAACAAGCTTATAAAGGCTTTAAGCAAAGTTCACATAATGTCTAATAAGCTTAAGGGATAGTTTACCCCCAAAATACTGCCATTATTTTCTCACCCTCATGTTGTTCATAACCCAAATATCATTCTTTCCTCAGTGGAATACAAAAAGAAGATTTAAGGCAGAAGGTCTCAGTCACCATTCACTATAATTGTGGGGGAAAAAGATGCAATTGAAGTTAATGGTGACTGAGATTATGTGCCCAACATCTCCTTTTGTGTTTCACAGAAGAACGACAATCACAGAGATTTGGAACAACATTAGAGTGAATTAATTATGACAGAATTTTAATTTTTGGGTAAACTATCCCTATCCCTATCTAACAGAAGTTTATATTAGTAACTATATTGTTCAATTAAAATAAAATCGTAAAATTACAGACTCTGATCGACTTAAAGGAATATTCCAGGTTCAATACAATTTAAGCTCAATCGACAGCATTTGTGGAATAATGTTGATTTCGAGGTTACAGTGAGGCACTTACAATGGAAGTGAATGGGGTCAATGTTTGGAGGGTTTATTGGTAGAAATGTGAAGCTTGTGATTTTAAAAAAGCACATAAAATTTTGTGTTAAAACTTGTGTATTATTTGAGCTATTAAGTTGTATAAAACGTCATTTCTATAGTCATTTGTGGGTATTGGATTTTGTTGACAGTACATCAACCTGGCAATTAAGTTGTAAAATTGCATATAACTTTACACAGAAATGGATAGTAAGTGATTTTATCCTGTTAAAATCATGTTAACACACATATTGTTTGACTTGTGGCTTTACTTTTGAAAAATGGAGTATTATAATGTTTACAGACTGGCCCCATTCACTTCCATTGTAAGTGTCTCACTGTAACCCTGAGTTTTGCTCTCTTTTTTTAAAGAAAATGAGGGACAAGTCTAGAGTAATTTTTGTGGTAAACTATATTATTTCACAAACGCTATCGATTGAGCTTAACTTGTTCTGAACCTGGAATATTCCTTTCGATGTCTGTTGTCTTTAGATTAACAGAGAAAGCGCTGTTTCCGTTTATGTATTTCTGTCTGTGTCATTTGCATGGTGGGCTTCAGTAGCACATGTTTTATGAACTTTGCTTTACTTATGTTTCTTTGACTTGTCTCTTATAATAACACTTATTATAATCACAAATATTTTACAAGACACATGCGTAGCCAAATATTTCAGGCTATACTTGTGTCCAAAACAGTTTACTGGAATTACTTGATGTTTTTTCCCTTCCCCTGAAACACCAGATTATTTGTTTTGTTAAGTTGTTTCATGGAGGCAGGAAAACAACACAGGTTCAAGTTGTGCAGATGCTATAAATATTGGCCTATTATATTATGGTTGATACAAACTGAATGTACTTGGAGCACACTGGCGTCCTTATAGACCAGGAACTTTCCCCAGACTAAAGGAACAGCGCCACCTTGTGACGAGATTTGGAAAAGGCTGTAATGTAATTTAATGTAGTGTAGGTGCATGTATGAGGTTAGATTAACAGACCTCCTATTAAATTCAGTATGCAAAACTTAAAAAACATGATTTATATCCATATTTCAATATTTTAACCTCTATGGTATGGTGCACATTATGTTCTAACAATGGATTTTTTTTCTTCCAATTCTTTCCATCAATCCGCACATCTTATCACATGGCTACGTTGAGTGCATTACCGCAGAGACGTAGCGCATGTGGAGGCTTCATGCTATTCTCCGCGGCATCCCTGCATAACTCACCACGCGCCCCACCGAGAGCGAGAACCACATTATAGCGACTACGAGGAGGTTACCCCAGCGTGACTCTACCCACCCTAGCAACCGGGCCAATTGGTTGCTTAGGAGACCTGGCTGGAGTCACTCAACATGCCTTGGATTCAAACTTGTGACCCCAGGTGTGGTAGTCAACATCTTTACTTGCTGAGCTACACAGGCCCCTTCACCAAACACTCTTACATATTCATGTCTTTAGAGACCCGGCACGTATATCTATAACAAATGAATCTACAAAATGCCCAGATAGACTCAAATTTTTAAAATGATTTTCAAGTTTCAAAATAATACAATAAAATATATTTTGATGTTTTATATTTTATATATCAAAGAGAAAATACAAAAAAATCAGGACAAATCTAGAACAGGATTCGTTACTTTAGCGTTTACTGAGATGCAACATGGCCGTCAAACACATTGAGGTACACATAACACAAAAGCTATACATAAGTTGCACTTAAATAGTTTCAGTAGTATACTCAAATGACATTATTCATATCATACTGTTCATGTGTTGAACTTGCTATAGTTTATTTCCATGTTGCTTTAATCATCAAATAACCTTACAATTTTAGCATTTCTTTGTGTTACACTATTTTTAAGAGATAGATTGAGGAATACCAAAGAGGTGTGGGCACAACTCCAAAAAATGGATGAGGTACAGGGGGCGGAATGAGGTCCCGGGTCACTAAAAACCCAAGGTATGCATATAAGGGTTAAATACTTTATCCATATACCTTTTAATTGTCTAGCTGAAGGAATGTACTGTAAATATCATGAATGTAGCCTAAAGCTTCCAAATTTATAACTTAATTTCTAAAAAAATAATAATAATAAAAAAAACTAAACTCTTGCTTCCATTTCATTTATAATGGGTTGAAAGTAGCTAGAACAAAACATATTCATTTCTATGGTGCTACTCGAACTAGCATTATAAACAACTATCAAGTCTTGTTTTGTAATTATTTTTATGTTTTATTCTAAGAAAGTTACTGCTCTTGTAAGACAAAACAACTACAACACTGAAACCGGATAAATGGCTTTAAAGTTCATTGTTTTAAGAGTGATTTTGTATATACTGCAGTTTCCTGATAGATCATAGTCTATAGATATTTTCATGCAAGTTAAACATTTTCAGTTGAAAAGATTAAAGTTTTAAAATCTCCCATTGACTCTCACTGATAAAATATTTAGAATTCAAAATCGAACGTCTAGAGATGATGATGTCATAATGGCCTGCCTGCTTCAGCAGCTGATGCATGCTGGGTCTCCTTCTCTGTCTCCCATTCCTGTGGCTTTGTTCTTCTTTTCCGAATTATTTTACAGAAACACTTTAACAATATTTTTTCGCTGCTTTGAAAAAGCACTGGCATTTCTTTCAATGAACGAAAACCTAGTTTAGACTTTATTGCCTTCGTTAGTTCAACAATACGACCAGTAGATGTCACTAAAACACCTCTATAGAAATCTATAACTTCAATTAGTTGATAATCAGTTGCATCACTGTGCACGTGCAACCAAATATCTTCCTGTCTCCACGTGTCTGAATCTAGTGAGCATATAGCAACCACATTGACTGCATAAAGTTACACTGCATTGCTTTCTCATTGCAAACTTATCTTTTAAAAAAAAAAAAACTTAGATCTGTATTTAAACTTATTTAAATTGATTTGAATTCAAACTTTGAATTTTTAAGTGCATTGATATTTGTGCACATTTAATATGCGGGTTTGTATGAAACTGTCCCAGTTCAAGAAGATTTATCATTGCCTCGCCTCTGTATGCTAAAAGTAAATTGGTCAAATATGTATGTCATTATAGTCATTAAACAACCAATTGCACCCTGTGTTGAATGGGCCTGTGTCTATGACTTTTGGATGTATAGATTAGAAGGGTAGTGAAGCCTACTCTATATGTATGGGATAATGTACATGCACTGAAAATGTTTCAAAGATCAAATACCTAACACTAATAAACTTTTTGCAGAACTTATAACTAAATAATTTTTACATCTTTAAAATAAAACAATTAGTTCAAACACACCCAAGTGGGACGTGCATGCATTCATTGATTTAGATGGACAGATGTATTTTTATTTTTATATTTAAATATTTTTGGGGATATATATAATAGTAAGGATACATTTACTGAAAATATGTTATTTTATTTTAACTTATAGTTTGTTTGTTATGATTTCTATGCTGATAATTCCCCCACATGTGGAAAAAATATATAAATAGCTTATTATCACTTATTTGGTTGAGACAATTCCCTTATTTATGAGCATGTTTTTCCAGTCCAGGCCCCTTTTTTTCTTGAGAGATCTAATAATACCGCAACTGGTACTGTCATTTAAAAAAATAATAATATAATTA
Source organism: Moxostoma hubbsi (assembly GCA_032164185.1). Lineage (NCBI taxonomy): Eukaryota > Metazoa > Chordata > Actinopteri > Cypriniformes > Catostomidae > Moxostoma > Moxostoma hubbsi. The sequence goes on from JAVLUX010000007.1 coordinate 41,540,636, forward strand.
ACCGTTCTTTAATTTGTTGTAACAGAACGCTGGAACCGGAACAAAATATACTGTTTATGCTCATATTTTTAGGCCCTGCAATCAACCAGTCATTATTGCAAAATAAACCCTGACATGGTGGCCCGGTCTTCAATCTAAGCAATAAGGTACAAGAGGTCGTGCTATATTGTGAATATAGTCACGGCTGAGGATGCTGTCAGCCAGCAAACACTTTGTGTTTTATTGCTTTCATGAAACGGAGATCACATAATAAAAATATTAAAAGGAATATTCTAGGTTCAAGCTCAGTCAACAGCATTTGTTACATAATGATGATTGCCACAAAAATTAAAAAAATTAAAAAAACAGCACAAATTGAGGTTAGAATGTGGCACTTACAATGGAAGTGAATGGGGCCAATTTTTGGAGGGTGTGAAGGCAGAAATGTGAAGCTTATCATTTGATAAAAGCACTTACAGCTGCAAAGTTGTTTAAATCATAATTTTTTAATTTATTTTAGAGCTTTAGGGTTTGTTGACATTACATCGTCAGAACTTTATAACAGAAACAGTTAGTAAGCGATTTTATCACACAAAATTCGATTTAACACACATATTGTTTACGTTTTGTGTCTTTACTTTTAAAACAGTGAGTATTTTAAAGTTTACGGATTGGCCCCCATTCACTTCCATTGTAAGTGCCTCACTGGAACACAAATTTTTTCAGGTTTTTTAAAGAAAAAGAGGGACGAGTCCAAATTAATTGGTGTGGTAGTCAACATTATGCCACAAATGCTGTTGATTGAACTTGTATTGAACCCGGAATATTCCTTTAAGGACAAATATGTTCACAAAGTTAAACTAAAATCATTAAATGCCACCCTTCTGCTAAAAAATCGTGAATAAAGCACAGTTATTGACCAATCAGCATCCAGGACCGGAACTTTCCATTTTATTATTTGCAATAATGACTGACTGACTGCACATTATTACACTCATTACACGGCTGCTCTCTAAATAAACAGGTAAATCGACATGAAATATTGATTTTAGTTGAAATTATTGGATGTGAAAAGAAAGAAACCACAGACGAATAAAACAGACTAGCACAGTAGGTCATTGTTTACCAGGAACAACAGTAAATTATAGAGTTTAGCATCATTATTCAAAAATATTTTACCGCAGAATGACATAACTGACCAATCAGAATCAAGTATTCAAAAAGCCATTTAATAAAGGAGCAGATTAATGAAATATTCTCAGAAACAGGTGTACATCAGTTGTTTAATAGGGGGATAGGAACTGGATAGAGAAACACTATTCTAGATATTTGTATTTTCGAATTTGAAAGCATGCCCTAGTTGTACTGTTCACTCTCACACCCAAATTGTGACGGGTGATTTTTAACCACACCCATTCTTAAACTCTGTGCACACTTCTTGACTTGCTGCTTCAGGCTTCCCCCATTTACTTGACAACTGTTAGCAGCCCACCTACACACACACACACACACACACACACACACACACACTTGATGTCACTCTCGGCTGCTCTCTGAACTCTCCCATTGTTGCTCTCTTCATTGGGGGGGGGGGGGGGGGGTATCTTCTTATCCTTCCCACATTCTTTAAACACACACGGAAGTAGCAGTGACACTCCTTGAAGAGTTGTGTTTTCAAAAAAAGACGAGATGAAAAGAGATATGTGTACAGGGTGGGGTTGAGAAAGTTGCCAAAATGGGTCATGGTGGCATTGTTTAGAATGGAGAAGTTTGATCCAGTAGAGCAGGTCAGTGGGCCATAGAATCAGGCTCCAAGATGAGATGCAGTGGTGGATTTGGATGGACATGAGCGAGAACGGTTCAGAAGAAGGACCGGGGTGAGAATGATTAAGAGCGTAACGTTACCGATTAATTCATGGATGAATGGATGTTCATTGGTCAAACATGAAAACACAATTTTTTGGATTCTCAGAGGACCTTTACAGTGCAATCAGAACTTCCTTCTGACCACTTGCTCCTTGATCTCTTGTTCTATGATCTTGAGCCATGCTTCATAAATATTTTTGTGGTTTATATTTCATGTCTTCAGAAAAGGCACTCTGGTACTATAAAGCTCTGAAAATCTAGTTTAGCTGATGTCTTTAATCTAGATCCAACTATTCCAGTAAACAAACACTAACAGCAGAGCTTGGGCTTGCTCTTTCATGTGGAGTGTGAGATCATGGTAATACAATCCTGAACCATTAAAACTTTCATAACGTTGTTGGTGGAGCAGAATTAAAACATCAAGAAGAGAAAATGAAATTTTAACATCATAACATCAATTGTCTGCATTTATTGGGGTTGACAAACCACATACATACAATATTGAACCACATTTTTAATAAACTGGAAAGATATGAAAGGGATTACATACAGTCAGATGGTCATATTTGCAAAATACGGACCACAATGGAAGGGTGAAATATTGATCTGAGATTAAATTATATTATTATGTAGAAGAAAGAGTTTGCAGAGAGATGATTAAAGAGACATGAAACTGGCACAGCTACTGTATGTATGAAATCGGTTGCCTGGGACAACAGTCAAATTTACAGTTTAGTCTTTGACCTCCTGAGACCCGAGCATGACTGCTGTGTGCATTTTCCATTCCCCTGTTTATTTGAAATTCAAAGCAGTTAAGGAACATGCAAATATATTTTTGATCAAATAGTTTTGCTAAAAATGTATGTCCATGCACGTGGACAGTGGGAGTTAGTTGAGCATTTTAAATAATACCACGCTATAGAAAGTCTGAAAGCAACATTTTCCAACTTTTGGATGCATCCATTGTGATAATGCACAGTGAATATAGGATATTTAAGGAAAATGAGCCTGTAGTCCACATACGTGGTCATTGTGTTTAACAGCGTGCCGTTTCATGATAGATCGATGGAATATTTAAAATGGCACATCTAATGAAACTAGAGACTCTGATCTTTTGATTTAAACAGGTTTCAATGTAAAAACCTAATGAGGTTTCTTACCAGATGTAGTTATTTTGCCGTTGCTCCCAAAGACAAACTCAGCTGAGATCAGCGCTATGTTGTTTTGTCACATGACTCTGTGCATTGAAAGTTTAACCCTTTAATGACAGCACAGAGTCCTCTGAACTGAGATCAGTACGTTTAAATTACATTCAATTATGCATAGCCTATAGCAAAGCCAAAACGTAATGTCCACGCACGTAGACGCGGGGTCTCAGGAGATTAATATACAAAAAATATTTGACAGCAGTATCAAAGGAAAGTCAAAGTCAGTTTTTTTTTCATTTGCAAAAAAGAGACAAAAACAAAATTATTCTTCCGCAATTGACTAGTCCATTACAAGTATTGCGTGTAATAAAGTATTGATATAATTGCACATTTTAAAACAACAACTTAATGTTTTTAAATGCATGTTGGACTCTTTTTCTAATTTTTTCATATTTAAGAATAGGAATGCACTGATATACTTTTTTTTTTTTTAGCTGATACCAATAATAATTAAACAGTTTCCACTGAACATGGATTTGATCTGTCGAAGACATGACAGGCCAAAACTTTAAGAGAGCCAATATATATATATATAAAAGATTTCAAAAAAGGATTTTTGTGGGGGAAAAAAGGTTATTTTGCACTTCTACAAATGTTTTGCACTTCTCTATTGGCAGTTCTAAACAATAGAATTCAGATTTTACATACAAATTAATTTTTGCATATTTTTGAGATTAAATTTTTTTGGTTTGTTTGATTTCTTTATATTACACACAGAACAATTATACAATGCAATACATTTATGTAATTAATTATAAATTAAGCTTTTTTTACTATTCAAATTGGCACTTTCATGCATATGACTAATATGCAGATGGTTTTAAATTGGTATATATTTGGCTAATAAATATTGGTGGCCAATACTTCGGCGCATCCCTATTTAAAAATTAGCATTAAATATCATTGTCTTGTGATTGACTCTGCTTAGGGAACACCCAGACATGGACGAATTTCAGCTGCTGACTGTGTGTACCAAAGGTCATAACCCCCAGGGCAGGGTGGAAGAGCAGAGGTCAATATCCAATGGGAAGTCTGGTTGTTTCGGACCTTAGCTCAGCATAGTTTCTACACTGCAAAACAACTGCTTGTGATCCCAGTTCACCTGTGCTTCCATGACGTTCCCACAACTGTTGTCATGCGAGAATAGCCCTGCAGCTGAGACATGAAAAATCCAATCAGCAGTTTTCTTGTCTTCCAAACTTGTGCTCTATTTTTGATTGCATCATTGAATCTTTGAAGACAACTTGAATAATTTCTAATTTTTTAATCAGTCGGTATGATTCACAGTCAAATGATATTCCCTCATGTGATA